>QLTV01000402.1:746380-756608 GCA_003457575.1 Thermophis baileyi
CTGTCCCAGCCAGGTTTCGGTTATACATGCCAGATCTGCTCTCTCCTCCAGGATTAAATCCCGGACGAGAGGGGCTTTGTTCACAATCGATCTGGCATTAAGCAGCAGCAGCCTGAGGCCAGGGCCCTGAAAACCCAAGTCACCAGAAGGGTCAGAACAGGCAATCGCTTTGATATAGCGAGTACTAGTTCTCCACACATGGTCTGCCCTTCGGTTCCCNGAAAAAAGGGAAAATGTTCACAATCCATCTGGCATTAAGAAGCAGCAGCCTGAGGAAAGGGCCCTGAAAAACAAAGTCACCAGAAGGGTCAGAACAGGGAATCGCTTTGATACAGCGAGTACTAGTTCTCCACACATGGTCTGCCCTTAGGTTCCCGCCATACCTACCTCTCCCACACACCACTGGGATGCTCCGACCCGCCACCATCCTTGAGATCCCATCCCCCACCTCACTGCCCCCCCCTCTATCCGGCAGGCCGACAATATCATTCATACCAAGCCCAGGGTCAGATCTTTGTTTATGTTGTATGCTTTATTTGCAAATATGCACAAAGAAATCTGAGCACTTCCTATGAGGATTAAATGAAAAACTCTTATATCATTTTTCCTTTGAAAATCTTGCTAGGATCAAGGAAGGATGAGGATGCCTAAAAATGATGAATTGGAAAGAGCAGCAGCATTTCAAAAACTAATTTTATTATGGTTTGAAATACAGCACAGCTAAGCCAGAAGTAAATAAGCTCAGTTCTCACACACAATAAGTAAATCATAAAGGAGCAGAGCTGGTTTCAAAGTGATGGGAGTTTCTCTACAGAAATCACATTGCTGAACCCTATAAATGTTCAATTTCTACTCTGTTAGCAGTAGTATTTGTTCCATTACTTCAGTTATCACTGTTTGCTCCCAAACATATTTTTCTTATCTTGATATAATAAGGTATGCCACTATATTTTTGCCAATCTTTTACTTAATATGGGAAAGATGATATTGTTCCTGAATCCATTCATAGACTTTTCGGAACTATTTTTCTACATCAGTTCTGAATGCTGCAATTTCTATCCAACTTCTAAGAATATATTCCAATCACGCCTACTTTTCTGCCCCATACAAACTCTTATTAAATATCAAAACCATCACTCTCATCCAAAACTTCTGTCAGAACTGCCACCTCACACCTGCGCTCTACTATTGCTCAGTACCAGTCTGCCATGGAGCCTGGGGGAAGGTGGAAGGGACGGAGAATGCTTGGGGGAACGTGAAAGTAATGGAAATATGTTGTGCCTCTCTGAGACAACAGCGCTATGTGAAGAATGCAGCTGCAAGCCAGCCTACACCCAGAGTGACCATTTCAAAAACATCTTCTTTGAAATTGATTGGACGATGGGGGGGGCAGCAATGGGAAGTGCCCAAGAGGCGGAAAGTTACAGTTGGGGATTTGGCATGCAAATTTCAGTTCTGGCTTTGCTCTACTGTATTTCACTTGACCTTTAGTAAACTATACCTTTCTCATCAAATGGAGTCAAAGATCGCTCTTACTTAAAGGTTCAAGTTGAGGCAGGTCTGACAGTTCCATTAAAGACACCCTCCAATAATTTTCTCAAGTCAGCAACCAAGCTTTAATTATCAGCATCTACTCCCTGTTTTAAAGTATTTCTTGTCTCTAATGCTTCAGAATTTGATTTAAAAATCCAAAGACTCATATATGTGTAGGTTTCAAAAATAATAAACAGGTCATGGTTGCACACTCACCAAAAATTCCTCCAACATCAAATAGGGTAGAAAGATCACCTGCCCTTTTGGCATCAAGATGCTCTACCAATGAAAAATAAAAATATATCAGTAACAGTTTAAATATTTTCAAGTGCCATAATATTTCCCAAGAAAGCAGGTACATTATGTCTAAATTACTTTTTTTGAACTATAATAAAGAGAAACAAATTATTGGATCATTTGGAATCATACTGAACTTTTTTGCATCCCGTCTTGTGTCTAGTATTAAAGTAGAGGAATCTCATGTCATCTCATATATCTGATATTAAGCTATATGAAAGGAAAATCCCCTCAGAGATAGAATTTATTTTGTGATTTTTTAAATGTATTTCTTCTTCTCTTAATAAAGGATTGTTCTAATATATTTCAATATGAAGTACAAATAACGGATTGTGTTTTATTGTTAGAAATACTTTTTAAAAATGAAGTTTCTTTCTCCTAGAATTAGTTTCTCATAATTTTTACAAAATGCAAATGAATTACAATAAGGTACTAGACAACTCATGCCCCATTCGGACATCATTTCAGAAATATTTCCTCACCTAAACGGAGAAACAGAATGACCATTGGTTGGCAAAAAAGGCAAATGACTTTTGACTTCTTGCCAGCTTCCATATTGAGTTTCCTTGTGGGAAGCTGGCAGGGAGCATCAGAAAAATTCCTTCCTTCCTTCCTTCCTTCCTTCCTTCCTTCCTTCCTTCCTTCCTTCCTTCCTTCCTTCCTTCCTTCCTTCCTTCCTTCCTTCCTTCCCCCTTTCCATCCTTTTCTAGTTGGCAGGTAAATGGCTGTTGCTGGGTAAGTTAGGGAGCAAGGGATTGCAAGACTGGCTGGGAAACATATGTCCTAATTTTTGTCACACACACCTCAGTTTCTTGTTTCTCTCTGTTCTTCCTTACTCCAATCAGCAATTGTTATGAGCAGATATTTAAGTGATGAAATTTATAGAACATACACATTTTTAGCAAATGGTACTTTATATCATTGGAAATAATCAAGCTTTTTGTTTAACTTACAAAAATAACTTAATTCATCACATCTATTAAATCAAACTCTGAGAAATGTTTGCCTGTTATTATGCTTTATTCACTATTTTTTTTAAACCACCATTCAAAAAGGACTCAGTTGAGTAAACTTGTGACTCACTGAATTTTTAATAGCATACCTGGAAAAAGTTTAACCATATTGAACTCTCTCTCAAATAATATTTGTGGCAATATTTTATATAACCAGCCTTACATAATTCTTTAAACTAGGACACTTACCTACATTAGTGATGTATAGTGGTAGCCAGAAAAGAAAAGTGTAGCTGACTAATTTGGCAAATAATAGGCAGAGAGAGAATTCTACCACTCCCTACAAAGAATGGAAAATAAGATTAATTTGAAAAGAAAAAAAAACAATAAGCATTTTACTTTGGGCTAATTTTTGTGCAAGGATTTCTGTACAACATATGTGTCCACTATTATACAGATATAGTTGAATGATAATATAGGATCATGCATAAACAGCCTATTTTGAGGGGTAACCATTGGTACAAAGCAAACAGCATGGTCTGCAGTCACATACCCTCTGTAAGATTGACCAATAAAATTTATTTCAGTATATGGGATAATGGATCCATCAGAAGGTTCCATAGCAAATCAACGAATCCAATAAAACTCTTTTGCTATCATTTAAGAGTGACTGTGATCTTGGAATCTTTTGAACTTGGGGGTGGGGGGAGGGAGGAATCTTCTTGCATAGTCCATTCTAATCTCTCCTCTCTGTTAAGTGCACAACCCTTTTTGCTAATTGAATGTTACGCTGTCTAGAGGGTTTCCTTCTCTGGAGTAATACCCACTAATGGTAATTCCAAAGCCATGCATTAACTGATGGTTTTCTAGAGAACTGTAGGATTGATTCAGGTTTCAGTTTCATTAAATCTTCTCCTTTCAAATGAATTATTGTTAAATTGTCAAATTCACTTAGTGTGTTTAATAAAATCAGGTACTTTCAGTTTGATTCATGTACACATACTCTGATACAGTAGAACTGAATCTTGAAATCAAAGAGATTCAAATCTGATTGTAAATTCAAATTAGAAATTGGTTGATTTGCATATTTCTAATGGTTTTATTCCCATAGTCCCCACATTCAAATTAGAATTTGGCTGATGTGCATATTTCCAATGATCCCCTACTACCATTACTAGAGAAGCTGGCATACTCACAGGTATTTGCAAAGCGCCAGTGAAACTTATAGCAGCATTTCCATTTTCAAAGTGTTCGTATCCTCCATTAAGATTCAGTGGCTTTGTGCAATTCTCATTGCTCCGTAGCAGACAATGCATTTCTGGATCCTATAAAAGACCCCATCAAACTCAGTGTAGGCAGAATTTCTCTTCTCTTTATAAACTAAGCAACTGAAATATTGTAATGTACAGTAAAAAATAATAATGATATATTGGTATGCTATTTATATACTGAATACTAAGGAAGCATTTCATGTTCTATGTTTAATGGCAGAAATGGGAGCCCCATCCAGATCAGAGACCTCCCATTTCCACCCCTGTGGACCAAAGGCCAAGGTGGAAGACTTCAGACTTCTTCAGGTTTCTCTAATCCCCGTTCCTGCTTTTGAGGTTAATTTTTTTCTGTTCAGTGAGGTGGGTGCAAGGGATTATTACCATTTGCCTTTTCCTTCTCAGGAAAAGAAGCAAACAAACAAAAAGCAGTTCCTGTCTTTACACAAAGATTGCTTGTCTTTTTCTGTAGGGCAAATGTGCTTGCAAATGCTGTAAAACAGTCAGAAAGAGGTTTTGTTAGTTTCAATGCAAACAAAGCATGCTTATTAATCCCTTTGCTCAGAACACAGCTATGGAGTAGAAGGCAGTGCTTCAGAGTAACTATTATGATTTAATTAAAAGGGAGGAATAGGAGTTTCTCTTCTTCATTCCACGTATTATGGACTTTCCATGTGGAATTTGAATACCCTGTTTTCTGTAAGCATAGGTAGACTAAATAGATACTGTTGCTGATAGAGTTACAGCATTGCTTAAGCCACAATTCCCTCACATTGCAAAAAGATAAATTGTATCCTTAGCTTTCACTTAAAAAGTCTTTCCCAATGAAAGTAAGAAAGTTTGGGTATACCCAGAACATCTCCATTCTCAGGATAAGCTTTGTTTCCCTGACATTATCTTCACTTTATTTTCTTGTTGCTCAGATTTCTTATCTGGTATGGGCTCTTTGTGAGGCCTATTGTACTTATTTTATATTTGATTTGATCTGTTTGCCACCCGTTGCTTTGATGCAACTATAGGCGGCTTACAAACATTTAACCAGTGCATTAGTAAAGGAATCAGTATTTAACAAGCACATTGGTAAAGTAACACAATGATGACCTTTCTTAAAACTTTGGTATGTTTAATAGGAAGTTTAATAGCATTGCAGTCTGGCTCCAAGAATGGTTAGAGTCATAAATGGGAGTTCAGTACAGAAGGGAATCAGGATTTGGGTCAATTGGAAAGACCACTTTTCCTATTCTATCATGTTTCATCAACATGTTTCATCTTTCGTAAGGGTAAAGCCAGCAGCACTATCAGACCGTAACAAGGTATTTTTAAAGCAGTAAAAGTAATCACCCACCCAAATTAAACACACACTGATACACTGATCTACACAAGGACAGATAAATGAAAATGAGATCTGATTATGAAGAATTGGAACAAATGTGATTAAGCAAAGACTATTTCATTAAGCTGCATGAATTTTTCTATAGCATGCAGATGTTGTACACGGGTTGTAATAAGTACTTTAAAACTATTTATGAAAATATTTTAGCTTTACCTGAGATGTATCTGCTATCTTACTGCTTAATGCTGGCTTCAAAATGCTGAATTTACTTGGGCCATTCAGGTGATGTTTCTGAAAGATATTTTAATAGGTGCAATTAAGAAGGATGTGGCAATAGAAGACAGGGAGGGCAGGGCAAAGGAGCTTGGGACTGGAGCAACAAGTGGAACAGCAGGTACTGGGTTCATTTATGATAGAGGGATGATTTGTGCCATCTCTATAAAGAGGATATTGGTAGAAATAAATGGTCTTATTTGGTGTTAATCAATGGGCATATTTTATTTTAATTCATTTTATTTTATTTAATCAATGTTCTGTGACTACCCAATTCACCAAAGCAACTCTGTGTGGCTAACATAAAATTAAAAACAGTACCAACAAATATAGAAACATACATACATACATACACACATCTCTGAGATGACCACAACCAACATCCAAACTAAAATGGCTACTTGGAAAACTAGGTTTTTAATCCTTTTTGAAAGGTTAGTGGGGAGGGGATAAGACAATGAAATCTGGGGAGGGGGAGATCAATCTAAAGCAGTGGTTCCCAATGTGGGGCCCACGCCCCACAGGGGGGCAATTTGATTTTTAACGGGGGCCATTGGAACCTTGTTTAAACCAAGTTAATGGCCTCTTAGGCTTCCTCCGTGTGAGTAGGAGTTCACTTTTTGAATAGTAAGAATTATATGTCACGGGGGTGGGGGGGGCGGCATCAGGATTTTAGAGATGCTTAGGTGGGGCATGGCCCCAAAAAAAGGGTTGGGAACCACTGCTCTAAAGGATAAGCACTGTCATAAAGAAGGCAAATTTCCTGGGTCCAACAACATGAAGTTGTTATCTCATGAAGGATCATGACCAGCTTGGAACAGTATGTGGGACAAGACAATATAACCAGAGATGGTCCCACAAACAAGCTAGTCTTGTGTCACGTGGCAGTTTATGTGGGATAATCAGCACCTAAGATTGTGCAGAGCTGAGGTGGCGCAGTGGTTAGAGTGCAGCACTGCAGGCTACTTCAGCTGACTGCTAGCTGCAGTTCGGCGGTTCAAATCTCACCGGCTCAAGGTTGACTCAGCCTTCCATCCTTCTGAGGTGGGTAAAATGAGGACCCAGATTGTTGGGGGCAATATGCTAACTCTGTAAACCGCTTAGAGAGGGCTGTAAAGCACTATGAAGCGGTATATAAGTCTAAGTGCTATTGCTATTGCTATTGCTACCTGGAAGCCTACTGGAAATCAGTGAAGCTTCTGAATAGAGGAATTACATGGGCATACTGTGATTCGCACATAGCTACTTGTGTGCCATGTTCTGGACCAATTGCAGCTTCCCAATGGTCTTTGAGGGCAGGCCATACGGAAAACACATTAGAGTAATCCAGTGGGAGAACATTTGGGGCATCTTGAAACTATTGAATAAAATCATCTCATCGATTTTGGTTCAAATGCTTAATAAGATAAACCAGTATGTGCACGTATAGTGCCCCAATCTTTGAGAATCACAGCAGTTTTCCTGGAACACCAAATTAAAGGAAAAGGAAGCTGAATAAGTTATTTTCCAAGATCGATTTTTTCCCCTAACCCCCCCTCGCCCCAAAAACATCAGTTGTCAGATATTGTTAAAAACACCACTTTACTTACAGTTGATGATTTGACTGTACAGTTTACATCCTTAGGATCTGAAATTATGCAATAGGAAATAGAATTAATTAACATGCATATGGCATGTTTTTCAAAATATTGCCAACTATTGTAATAAAAAAACTATTATTGTGAAAGGGCACAATAATGGAAAATTGTCATAAGTATGAACCTACATCTAAACTTGTTAAACCTACAGTACATCTAAACTTGGAGATGGGCTAAGGTTACAGATTCTGTCCTATCCTGGATTCAGTTCTACCTTTTTAAGTCTCATTTGTTATTTGACAAAGAAAAGTGAGGAAATTTTATTTCATGGCTGTGAATAGCATTGATTGATTGATTCCAGATGAAAACATATTCAGAATCTGTATGTGAGTGTGTATGTATACACACACACACACACACACACACACACACACACACACATAAAAACATTTTTATACACATACACATACATATACCTATATACATTTTTACATATATAAACATATAAATCCATTTCACCATAGGTACTTACGTTCAATAAGAAACAGGTAGCATATAATCCCCATTAAGGATATTATAATGCCAGGTACCACAAAAGACAAACCCCAGCAGGTAGATACCCAGTAGCCAGCTATTAAGGATCCTAATATATTTCCTACTGAAGTGTGGGAATTCCATAAACCCATTATCAATCCTCTCCTACAATGAATGAAAAAGAAAAAAAGGTTAATATTCTCACTGACATTAACCCTGTGCAGTGGAAATATTTGCATATTTAAATTTTAAGACTCTAGAAGAGATTCTGCATGTACAGGCAGATTTAAACACAGGATTGGTCTGCATTGTTTTTGGTACCTTTCATAAATTTCACACTAAGCTGGGAATTAATTTGTTTTGTGGTTCCACATCACAGCAGTATATTAACACACTAATCCTGAATTATTAGCTTTATATTCTGGCTTTTATTCTTGAACTCAGAGCCATATGTAGTACTCTCTTTTCTTATTTTTTTCCACAACCACCCTGTAATATATATTGAGTTGAGAACAAGTGAGATTCTGGCTTAACAACAGGGAAATTAAAATGAATCAGATCTGTGAATATGATATAGTCCATGGCTTGGGCTGACTGATTTTTTACAAGCTCCATTGCTCGGGGACCATTCTCAAAGACACTGATTGTGACCTAGAGAGCCAATCAGTAGCATGTACTGTATTGTTAAAGGAGGAGAGCACAATTCCAAAGGATGAGAACAGTGTCTAATGCATGTTTCATCCATAAGCTTTCCTCTGTTTACATGGGTCAGGCACATGTACAGCAGGGGTGGGTTCTAACTTACCTCGCTGCCAGTTCGCTTCCTCATGCACTGCGTAGGCGTGTGCGCCTTGCATGCCGCATGGGCGTGCTTTGCGCATGCACAGTACTAAAAACCAAGCTTCTGCGCGTGTGCAGAAGCAAAAAAACAAGATGGCAGCGCCTATGGTGCCGCCGAGAGAGCCTGTTCAGGGGTGTGTCCAGCCAGCCATCGCTGCCGGTTCGGCGAGCGGGGGGAAATTACTGTTACCGGTTCTATAGAGCCGGTCCGAACTGGCAGGAACCCACCTCTGATGTACAGGCACATAGGCACATATTGCTGGCTACATTTTAGGGTTTCTTTCCAGGATACATGTGACACTAAGACAGTAGGCTTGAAACATGCCTTTTATGAGTTAAAACAAGCAAGCAAAAAAAAAAATTCTATGATTGTTTCACAATATCATTTTTTATTAGAAGCAAAACCCGTAATAAACTTCAACCTGCCATCTCTAATTGCAGACTTTGAGGCAACCTGGGAATTCAGGGCCACCATGGATTCTGTTTATTCAGAGCCTGATTCACACAGGAACCAAGTTAGGCCTGCTTTTTGTCTCATGGCAGTGGCATGGTGATCTGGAGCCATAATATATAGTCATCAGTCCTTTGTCATGGACAGACCAGTCCATTAACCTTGGATTTTAATTCATTTTTCCCCACTGTAGGGAGGCCAGTTCTATTTGATTGGTTCACCCCAGGTACTTAAAAGATCTGATAGAGTTTCAGAGGGAACTTGAGGTTGTCACTGAAACACTGATAAGGATTCAACCAGGACCTTTGTTGCCAGTAGAATGAGAGAGCAATAGACTTGGATCACATTGTGACTCTATGGACTCTGTGCACAGACCTTGCTGGGACCTCTGGTTTATAGATGACCTCCAAAAGACCAAGAGAGATGTTTATAGGACCACTGGAGGAAGACAAAGTATGACCCCAATATAGGTAAGAACCTTTCTTAAAGCACTCCCCCCCCCTGCCTTCGACTCAATTGTGATTGATTTTCACTTGCGTGGGTAAGTCCATGCAATTTTCTTGGTAAGGTTTTTCAGAAGGGGTTTGCTATTGCCTCTTTCCTAGTGTGTGTGTGTGTGTATGTATGTGTGTGTGTGCACGCACACACACACACACACACACCCTTGGAAAGAGGCAATAGCAAACCCCTTCTGAAAAATATAGTACTTTTATATATATAGTACTTTTATATATATAGAAATATATATAGTACTTTTAACCAGAGCATATAAAACATTTGGTAGACCAATTCTCAAATACAGCTCATCTGTCTGGAACCCACACTACATATCGGACATTAATACAATTGAGAATGTCCAGAGATATTTCACGAGAAGAGTCCTACACTCCTCTGTTCGCAACAGAATACCTTATGCCCCCAGACTTGAAATTTTGGGCCTAGAAAATTTAGAACTACGCCGCCTTCGATCTAACCTAAGTGTAACACACAAAATTATTTGCTACAATGTTCTACCTGTCAATGACTACTTCAGCTTCAACCGCAACAATACACCACTCCAAACTTGATTGCAAAAAATTCGACTTCAGCAACAGTGGTCAATGCCTGGAATACATTACCTGACTCTATAGTTTCTTCCTCAAACCCCCAAAACTTTAACCTTAGACTGT
>QLTV01000402.1:756867-772169 GCA_003457575.1 Thermophis baileyi
AATAAATAAATAAATAAATAAATAAATAAATAAATAAATAAATAAATAAGGTCACGCAGCTGGCTTTGTGCTTAAGAGAGGAATAGAATTCACAGTTTATTACTTTCTACTCTTAACTACTACATCAAACTGGCTCTCTCTTAAAGATTACCTTGTGGCTATAGCAAAACATGCTTATGCCCCTGCTTTTATTTTATCCTTTGAGTGTCATTCACTCGCTCTATTCAGGCGAACTTGTTCCCTTCTGATGAAGAGGAGAAAGAGTACAGACAGACTAGCAGTCTGTCTGTACTCTTTCTCCTCTTCATCAGAAGGGAACAAGTTCGCCTGAATAGAGCGAGTGACCATTCTTGGCACTCAGTGGATAAGTTCTGCAAATTTGTGCTGAGTTGTTGGTGAGATATGGCCTTGTGTAGCTACTCCTCTCTACACTACACAAGGTGGCAGTCATGGCCAAGAGCCTTTGTTCAACTATGCACAGGAATGGGTATCTGTGGGAATGCCTCTTCCTGATGGTATCTCTCCATCCCACAATGCTTTAGTAGGATGGGTATGCTCTGGGACTGTTCTTGGAAACAACGTCATCTGATGGGACAGGAGAAGTATTCTCTTTTCACTGTAGCATCTGCCCTCTGGAACAATCTCTCACCTCCCCCACTTCCTTATCTAGTTGGACCCAATCTCTTTAGTTTTCAGGACAACCCTAAAAAATTGGGGCCAAGTTGGTTGATGTAAAGTAAGTTTGAGTTTCTGGTTGGCTATTAATTTCGGTTAATGCTTTTAAGTATACTGGTTTATTATCTGTTTATTCTGTTTTTTGCTTATTATCCAGTGCCCAGTGTTGCAGTTGTTCATTAGGACAGCCAACATGTTGGACATTTCATTCATATATAAAGGAGAATTCATTTCACAATTCTATGCTTAAAATACAACATTTATAATAGATGAGTTTATCTGCGTGATAAAGCATTCTTTTATTAGAATTAGTTACTTGGCCTTTACCAAAAGATTTCTCCTCTCTACCCAGAGAGAGAGAAATAGAGAGAGAAAAATAGAGACTTTACCTTCCTTTTCCAAACCAGTTGCCAATGCAGGTGACTACACTGGGCCAGCCAGTAGTCTGTACCAATCCATTAGCTACCTGAAAAGTTTTTAATGGCAAAGGTTATCCTGCAGCAAAATATTTCATAGCTACAATATATAGTACAATAAGCTAATATTAAATATAATATTTAAATTTATGGTACACATTCCAGAAAAATTATATTATTATTCATTAACACAATAAATCAGCCACACCTCAGGTCTCATAGTTGTACTACTCTTTTCTGTCAGTACTATATCAAATTAGCCATTATAATTTGACCTCTCTGGGTCGTTTTGAAGCATATGGAGTAATTGCTGTGCAACAGAAGGGTGTGTACTATGTGATATTTTTATTCTCCAACTATTTAATTGAAGGAGTTGCAGTGCCAAAGGTGCAAAAGCAATAAAAGTGAAAGGAGTATTGATTTATGCATGACCCATGAAGAGAATAAATAATCAAGCATTATTTAGTTCTGAAGCAGGTAGCAATCCTCTCAGTTATTAAATAGTAGAGTTGACAGAAAATGCAACATCTTTTGGACTATACTAGGCATCTTCTGCTTTACCAAAGATTTATGTTTCTCATTAGGAAATGTATACTTTGGAAGAGTAAGAATTGAAGTCAACATTTTCTTTTTTAATTATTTATATATTGTTTTGGAAATAGACTCCTACAAAATACAGGGTACAACATATGTGTCTTTTGTTTCAATGCAAAATCCAGCTACTTTCAATGAAAGATCCAGCTTTTAAAGCCAGATTTAGAAATTAGTTTGAATTCTTCTATTTCCTAACGATCAACTGCTTTTAATCAATAGTAGTCTAGACTGTTGCTAGAACTCTTTGGGCTGCAAAACAGATAAAAATGGATTATAAAATTTCTCCTTAGAGTAAAAAAAGATCTGTCTCAGGATATACTATTGCATATATTCTCAGAATAACTACAAAACAATTAAGGTTTAAAGAAATGGGTTTATCTGCAAAAAGAATAATACAAACTTTTATATCAAATAATAATAGAAACTCTTTTACCAAAGAAAATAATAATGATAATGATGATGATGATGATGATGATGATGATGATGATGATGATAATAATAATAATAATAATAATAATAATAATAATAATAATAATAATAATAATAATAATAATAAATGTTTCTGTCAAAGAACAGAAGAGATTTTCCTTGGTAACTTTTACACACTGTACTTTTGCTATGCAGAATGTTAAATGAAAGCAGGAATAACTAAAAAATGAATTGGAGAAATCTAATATCATAACACCTTTATACAAACCTAAAATATGATCACATTTTGGCACGGTATACACTGGTTTGGTCAATGTATTTCAAGAAAGCATGGACCTGTTCTGCATGGGGGGGAGGCTATTATTGTTGCAATGGTTTTGTCAATGTTCAACTAGGGGGGATAATATGTGTTTTGGTCCTTTTTAAAAATTCACATTATTTTCAATGTTTTTATTTAGCTTTGTTTTGTCTTTGTTCAATTTTTTTTCTTTTGGATTTTTTATTTTTTGAATAAAATAAAATTGTTAAAAAAAGAGAATTAGATGAGCCATGTAAAACCATGTAATCAATAGTTACTAGCCACAATAGTTATGTAATAATACTAAAATGCCTCCAAACTATGGTTGGGGAACATCAACCAGAAAATGCAGCAGCATAGATGCATTTATATTCTTAGGCTGTATTTGAGAGGTTTGGAAAAATAACCTAGTCATGCTTACCTGAGCAATGATGTAGAACCACAAACTATGTATGTTACAGAAATAGCCAATTCCAAATAATGCAGTGAAGAATCCACTGGCAAGCATCCCACCACTGAGATAGTATCGAATAGGCAAACGCTCTCCTATTATGCCACTTTAAATTAAGGTTAAAAAGAAGATTAACTTTGAATGCATATTGAACTAAAACTAATCATAATCATAGCTCTCTGAAAACCAAAACCTTACCGTGTTTCCCTGAAAATAAGACCCTGTCTTATATTTTTTTGAACCCTGAAATAAGCGCTTGGCCTTATTGCCATGCACTCAAAAGCCCGATTGGGCTTATTATCAGGGGATGTCTTATTTTGGGGGAAACAGGGTACAAATTATTAAAATCCTCACAATATAGATTTCAAATTTAATTTCAACAATATTTTTCCAAGATTATTAAAAATGTCTCCAATATAATCAGGTCCAACATATCTATGATACCAAACGATAGCTTGTTGAATCACTACTATTACCCAACATGAAGAGGTAGGAAAGGGGCACAGAGGCTTTGAGAACCTCAGTGAAAAGCAAATAACAGGATTACAATTATTTTAAGTCATTAAAGCATAGGTTTTTGAGTGGCCTAAACAAATACTTTTTGGTAGACTCTATTTTATGCATGTACCGTATTTTTTGGACTATAAGACTCACCGGACTATAAGACGCAACTAAATTTACAGGAGGAAAACAAGAAAAAAATAGTTTTTGGCCTCCGCGTGTCATGTTTTCATCCTCCCCGGCCCCCAGAAGCACTCTGCAGTGCTCCGCACAGCCTGTTTTCACCAAAAATGGTCCCATTTTTGCCAAAAACACGCCCGTTTTTGGCCTGCAGAGTGCTTCTGGGCGCTGGGGAGGGCGAAAACGCGACACACGGAGGGCTTTGGAGCAGTGGTGGGATTCAAATTTTTTTACTACCGGTTCTGTGGGCATGGCTTGGTGGGCGTGGCAGTGGAAGGATACTGTAAAATCTCCATTCCCACCCCACTCTGGGGCCAGCCAAAGGTGGTATTTGCCGGTTCTCCGAACTACTCAAAAGTTCCGCTACCGGTTCTCCAGAACTGGTCAGAACCTGCTGAAACCCACCTCCTGGGACTCGGGAGGCAGAGAATAGATGGGGGCGGGGCCAGTCAGAGGTGGTATTTACCGGTTCTCCGAACTACTCAAAATGTCCGCTACCAGTTCTCCAGAACTGGTCTGAACCTGCTGAAACCCACCTCTGCTTGGGAGCCCAAAAACGCCCGTATTCGGTCTATAAATCGCACCTAAATTTTCACCCACTTTTAGGGGGGGGAAAGGTGCGTCTTATACTCCAAAAAATATGGGTACATATAAAACTGGCTTAAAATGAATTACTTTATTCAGCCCAAAATAGTTTTCTTACATTTCAAAATGGAACTCTATACCTTAGCAGTAGCAGCAAGAATCACAGGCATCTGAAACATTTTGGAGTTTTGCAGAGAATTGAATCAATGTCAGTTCTCACCCAAAACACATTCAAATTCATGAGATTATGAAGTCATATTTCTTTCAACTTTAATTACAATAGGAAATATTTCATGTTTTGATTTGGTTCTTCCAACATTTTTCATTCAGTAATATTCTCTTTGCTTCCCAGAAACCTTCTGACCAAGATCAACAATAGTATAATATTCTGTATATGAAGCAAGATAAAGAGTAAGAAAATGTACCTCAGATACATTCCGACAGCATAAGCACAGAGAAATGAGTAATCCAGGGCTCCCAATAACTGCTTGTAGTTGCTTTTATCTAGGAATATACACACACATATATATAGTAGTTCAAGGGACCGAATTGCTTAAATACAAATAACCTTTATAAATAGTGATTATCTACCGGTATTCATATTTGGTTTTTTGTATAAAAATGGCTTCAAATAATTTAAAGAGAAAATAGTTTTCTCAAGATCAAATTATAGTAAAAGAACATAACTTAATAATTATACCATTATACAAATGGAAATTGTGCAGAGTTTAAAATGGTCTTCCATATCTAATTTTTAAAATGTGTCTAAATAATACTATCCCTGCATAACACGTTCATATTCAGTAAATGCATTGGGAAAAGAAGGGCATGTGCTGGCTTTGTATATTCAGCTAAACCTCTGCCAAGAACAAAGTGCTTAAGCTGTATTTGTACTATCTGCCAAAAGGGATGCATAATACCATCTACAAAATCCTGGAGATGTGATGAAGGGTTGCGGTTATTATGTTTCCCTTCACACTTGCCCTTGAATATGTCATGTGAACAACATTGCTAGTATTTGTGCTGCCTATCATCAATTCATTTAATACTGAACTGGGAAGGAAAAAGGAATGTAATTAATTTTAAACTTCTATATCACTAATCTTTACAAGATTCAGGTCAAATAATGTAGCTCGTTTTTTTCACATTACACACAGATAAAAAAAAAATGCTTACCTGAACTTCTTAATGTTCCTGACTTATTTCAAAAAGTATTTTCTTCTTATAAGATTAAAAAGTCCAGGTAAGGATATGTTTAGAATAAAATTGATAGAGAAAAATCCTATACACTTTTCCGATTGTCCTATTTCAAACAGTGTTTTACTTCAATTATTTGTTTGCTAATCTTTTCTAATTATTATGGTTGCTTGCAGAGTCAGATAGATGGTTAGACTAGATTTGGCCTTTTTATGCATCTACCGAGTCCTCTCCAAGGACCTGGCATTAGGTAGATGTTTTTGCTTGAAGGTGTTAAAGGTATTGTTTGCAGGATGTAAGATGTTCCAAATAAAATTGCCAATTGCAACTGATAGGTACTGATTTTTGTCAATTCCAATGGTGTTCTATTATTATTATGGTTTGTTACAATCAACCAGATGTTCGGACTGGATTTGGCATTTTTGTCTGCTTATAAGGTCCTTTCTCAAGGACCTTGGATAGGCAGATATGAATGCTTGAAGATGTTACAGATATCATCGTAGGATGTAAGCTGTTCCAAGTAAAACTACTTTTTACAATTGACTGATGGTGAATTTATCAGTTCCGATGGTGTTCAAGCAGTGCTCCAATTATTTTGGGATTGCACTCAAGGCACATTATGGTTGGTCGCACACACTTCATTATTATTATCAGAGGTAGGGAGACCTACTACTCACCAAAAGGTTCCCAGCCACAGTGGGAATCATTATATGATGTTTTAACAGATGGAATGTGGATGGCATGTTCTTCATAGCTATCCCGCTCAATAATTTGAAGAGTAGTACAGTGTTTATGCAGTTCTCCCTAAATTAAAGTGGGAGAGAAGGGAAATGTTGTTGAATATTTTATTTTGTTGAGTCTTTACCTTACTGGAACAAGATATCAGACACTGGTAATAAATAAATAAATATATTTAAAATGAAGTTAAAAAACGTTATTTTATACTATATTATTTCAAAACTTGATAAGGCTGATTCAATCTTTCAAATTTTAAATAACATGCATTATTCAGTTTGAAATTTATCTGGCATAGTACTTATTATAAAATTAAATATAAAGTTAAGCATCCCATTTCCTGATTATATTAACTTCTATGGATTATAATTTTTCTTGGCTGGATATATTTACTTTTTACTTTTTAATTTTTATGATTGCCATATAAATTGAATGAATGAATGAATGAATGAATGAAGAATAAGTTATCTTACTCTGTATTATTTTAAAACTTGATAAGGCTAATTCAGATAGATTATAACTTTTATGTTTATCACAAAACTTGATAAGGCTAATTAGCCATGTGAAAAGTTAAATGAAAAGCATAAAAAGATTTGGACAGCTTTTAAGAGAATATCCAACATAATTTTCCAGATAAATTCATCACAACATATCTGTATCCTTACAAATATCCTAAATGCACATTTATAATATTTCAAACATAGTGTGACATCAAGTGAAATAAAGCCCTTTTAAGATATATACACGTTTTACATATCTTTGAATATAGCATCTTTGTAGAATGTTAACCAAATAATAGTTTGCTATGAATATTTTTATGTAGTTTTATTACTGTATATCTATCTAATTCTAATTGTCATCCAGCATTTTTATAGATCTACTGCACTGTCATGTGCGGTTATACTTTAAGGGAAGATAAACATATACTTCCTTGTTTGACATCATCAGGATATAGAAAAAACTTACTTCCTTTTTGCTTACCTTAACTATACTGATTGGCTTCCTTGATAAATGAAAACTAACATACAGCATGAAAGTCAAGACAAATATGAAAGCCCTATACCTGTAACAAAACAAACATTTCATGCTTTGTAGATATTTTATTTGGCAGAAATATATTAGCAATTATTTTAGGTTGTTCTATTAGAGAAATGCAGGTAAAATCAGTTAAGTAATTTTCCATTTGACTTACACAATTTTTGAAATGTAACAAGGAAAAGGTAGTTTGACATTAAAAAGAAACAGAAGGATATTTGCCATTGATTAGGGAGTTACATAAAAATATATTTCATGAGTACATTTTCCCAAAGATTAATAATTTAAGCTTTGGCAGATCTTAGGTACAGTCACTCAGAAGTTGTGCATCAGTCACAAACACTACTGGATAAGTAGGAAGCTATTAGAATAGCTTCCAGGTAGTCTGAAAATTGATTCATGGCCAAGGAGTGTGATATCTATATCACAAGTAAAATGGGCAATTTTGCAATCAATTTCTATGGCTGTGATTTTTCAAGATATTGTCTAGTTATAAACATTATCTAATCTCTAGGCTATGAAAAACTTCATTTGTGTTTTGCATATCAAGACAGTAAAGATTATACGACTTTCTACCTAGTTAACTGACAATCTCATACGTACTTGAACTCAATGGTTCTGATCTAAAAAAAACCACCAAGTTTATGGATCATGCCCAACAATTATATTACAGCACTTGTTAAAAATATAGTATATCTGCAGTATGTTATTACAGCCATAAAAAGTATCAACACAGAGAAAATAAATACACATTTTAACAATAGATATTCTGAACAATTTTTCTGAACAATTCTATTTTAATGTAGATTTGTTAAAAAGGAAATCAAAGCTTTTCAAATAATAAACCACAACTTACCATTGGTCTTTTGTAAATGAAGTGATCAAACGAATCCCAGGTGGAAGTTCAGCCATTTACTTGAGTACCAGGTTTAACTTTTTGTTATTCAGATGCTTCAGATTTTTGTTCCAAGTTTGCAGTAAACCAAAATGTAATGCTGACTACATTTGTTCCTTGATGTTACCAATCACTGAGGGGTTAATTCTTTTCCCATATACCTAACTTTATACAAATAGAATATTTTCATGCCATCAGTTTATGCATCCTTTTTAACATAAGCCCATTGAGTTCTCTTTTTAATTTTTAAGTAAGAGTTCATAGGAGTGCAGTTAAAATCTTAAATTAAGAATATCAGCTTTATTATAAAGATAAATATAAATTCAAACAAATGCATTATCTTTGTATTTCATTCTGTGGAAGAAAAATGTATTGAACAAAAAGAATCTTGAAAAGATTTAAGTTATATGTTATCCCAAGATTAGCTCTTTTTTCAAATTAAAAGCCATAACCAAAATACCATATTAAAACGAATTATGAAGAGATGGAATTCTGTAGTCCCAAATTATTTCATTCTATAGATGCCAAGATATTCAGATTCATTTTCTGGTATTTGAGTACTCCAACTTGCCATTCATCCAAATATGTGAACATGAGTCAGATACCTTGCAACTGTGAAAGAAATAGGTGGTATTAAGGCCATATACTGTATATTTTTACTGAAAATCTTTTTATCATTTGGTGCTGTTTATTTATTTTAGGCCAGTTTTCAATCTACAGTCTACAAATATGCATAATTTCAAACATTATATCTTCAGTTCTGTGTATTTGATATGAAACTTTAAAAAAAATTTTTTTTTATACTTATCAGTTCTTTAGGGATATTGGAGGTGGGGGTAGGGTGCTGTCCTTCCATGAGTGGTTTGTCTATTCTCTAGTCAATTTCACAAACCTACAAGTTACCAAATTTTATAGTTCTGCTTTATTTTCATAATGCTTGATTTTCTATGTTCATGTAAGTAAAATATTGTTTCTGCTAGGAGGTCATGTAAAACCAAAGATGCACACAAAAATATTTTTTAAAAAGAGGACAGATGAGAGTACTTATATTTTTCAAGAGAGGGAGTCAGTTATTATTGGGTTGTAACAATCATATAGCACTGTCTTTAGTTGTCTTGGAAACAAAATATGAAGAGGATGAAGTGCAAATGTCAAAACAAAATTTAAACAACAGTTCTTCCTTAATTGTAATGCTTAGCCCAATAACTTTTCTGTCACAGCTCTGGATATCTATACATTACAAGACTGATTCCCCATTGTATAACAAAAGCAGCCCCAAATATATTCTCTTTCCAAAGTGATGCTACTAAAATAAAAGCAAGAGTGATGGACCTAAGAAATTCTTGGTTCTAATGATATGAATAATATTTGGATGGGCTTCCTTTGGACCACCATTGAGATTAAGCAATGATTTGTTGTAGAAAAGAACTTCATATTTTAAAACTTAAATAACAGAACCAGCTAACTATTTGCCATCCACAATAATGGTGAAAAAGAAAAGAAGGAAGAGTGAGAGAAGAGGAGGAGGAGGAGGAAAAGGTTATGGTGAATAGCATCAGTTATCACACAACAGTGTTAGGTCAGGAATGGATGCTGCTTCATCACCTGTCACTTTTCAAATGAACATTAAGACTGCCAAACTCTAGCTGTTCCACAATGTCCTTTATCCTAGGCTCTGTTGTAAATCTGTTTTGTAAATCTTAGAATTCTAGTAAAACTAAAACAGGTATTACAAGTTTGAAGTCTATATTCAGTTGACAATGAGCTGGTAGGCTATAAGACATGTGTGACCTGAAAGCTTCTGGTTTTTTATATAATCACAATTTATAAGGTAATTGTACTCAAGAACTTGGCTTTTGAGCCATCAAGATTAAAAATAGTTTCCTGAAGATAAAATTAGCTAAAAATTGGGATTAAATCAGAAATTGTAAAAGACATTAATATTCTTGATGCTGGTGTACTGGATGAAAAAATGCTACTGTTGAATGAATCTATCTAGGCCAGTGTTGGCGAACCTTTTCGGCACCGAGTGTGCCGCGCATGCGCGTGCGCTGGAAACCGGAAGAGCAGCCGCCAGTTGGTCTTCGTGCATGCATGCGTGCCAGAAACCGGAAGACCAGGTGGCAGGTGCGCATGCACGCGCCGGAAACTGGAAGATACTCTTTAATGCTCTTCCGGTTTCTGGTGCTCCCACACACGTGAAGACCAGCTGGCCGGTGTGCCGGAACCCGGAAGAGCAACGGGCGACGGCTTGCGTGCCCGGAGAGATGGCTCTGCGTGCCACTTCCAGCACGCATGCCATAGGTTCGCCATCACAAATCTAGGCTATGTAAAAAAGTTCCTTTTAGAAGACATTTGAAGATTGCAGATTTTTATTGGGGGGAGGGGTGCCAATAAAAAGCAACTTGTTAATAATTCTGCTGTTTTCAGTTGGCTTTCCTGCTCTATCTGAGGTATTTGGGATTGTTAGAGAACATTTCAACCTAAATGATAAACTTCCATGCATGCACAATTTTTACCTGAAATTAACAGCCTGCTGTAATGAAATAGTTTGTCCCAACCTAGAACTGAGTTCTATACAAACTGACTTCTATATTAAATCCACAACAGAAAGATATTGCTCAAGTCTACTGACCTTATTAAAGTGCCTCAATCATTTGTAATGATTGCACCTGTCAGCCATAACTATGATGAAATCCAGTAGGTAAAAATCATAAAACCAAACTTTTAAATCCTGAGAAAATAAGCACTATTTTTTCTCTTCCCCAAACAACCATGCCATCCATCTAGAAAGGAAACTCATTAAGAATGAAGTTAGGTTCTTTGAAGAATCTCAGTTTACTGGATAAGATTTATCATCCAGAGGGACTTAGCTTTTGAAAATCTGATTGACAAAACTAGTTAAGAAACTGCTGCACACTTGAAAAATCAGCCCCCTTCAGTTAAACGGAAGCGAACAGCCGTCGCACAGGCTTTGGGGTTGATTGGGGCTATCTCAATACTCATAACCGTCACTTTATGAATATATGTCGGAAAAGCATACAACCAATCAAGAGCAACACATAGTAACGCAGCCTAAATAAACATTATTTAAGGGTGAGCCATTATTTCGTCTTTGGATATGTGTTCGAAACGATGCATCGATATCTGGAAAAGAGACTGGGGCCAACATAAGCGCCCCAACGTGCTATCTCCCCGCCCCCGCACACCTTCCGCTCATCCGCTGAACCCCCCTTCAATTTGCCGCTCGCTTGGTTTGCCCGGCAGCCTCCGCCGCAGGTGCGATACGCAGCCCTCCTCCCTTCAGAGGAGAGTGTCCGCTTGGCCAAGGCAGAGCGCGCTAAAAAGCTGCCGCCTCCCCGAGAGCCCCTTTTCCTAAAGCTCCCGCCTGTTCCCTCCCCACAGGTTGATCTCGGAGTTCGGCAATTTACCCAAAGTGAGGAGACGGCGGCGGTCGCCGGCTGCCGAGTCCCCTTGGAAAGAAACGCTCCCGGCGCTTCAGGAGACCGTTTCCGACAGCTGCCCTGGGCAGCGACTTCCTGGTTTAGGCGCGGCGCAGGGCGAGGATAGCCGAGCGGGGAACCTGTCGGGCTCGTTCAAGCCTCTCCTCTTTCTTAGGGGGCAAGAAAAGGGCGTAGCTGGAAAAGAGGTGGCAAATGTCACACCCGGAGGGAGGGCCGAATCCGTCTTTCTTTATTAATGAGCTAATTATTCTACCTTAGCCTGAAGCACTGTTTTGTAAACAGAGCTGGTAGTCCTCAACTTACGACCACAGTTGAGCCCAACATTTCTGTTGCTGAGACATTTGTTAAGTGGATTTTGCCCAGGGGTGAAATCCAGCAGGTTCTGACAGGTTCTGGAGAACCGGTAGCAGAAATTTTGAGTAGTTCAGAGAACCAGCAAATACCACCTCTGGCTGGCCCCACAGTGGGGTGGGAATGGAGATTTGCTACCAACCTGCCTTCCATTGAGGACCTGTATACTGCACGAGTCAAAAAGAGGGCTGTGAAAATATTTACAGACCCCTCACATCCTGGACACAAACTATTTCAACTCTTACCCTCAAAACGACGCTATAGAGCACTGCACACCAGAACAACTAGACACAAGAACAGTTTTTTCCCGAACGCCATCACTCTGCTAAACAAATAATTTTTATTTGTCAACTATTTACTAAGTCTGCACTACTATTAATCTTCTCATCATTCCCATCACCCATCTCCTCCCACAAATGACTGTAACTTTGTTGCTTGTATCCTTACAATTTATATTGACTGGTTCCTACTATGACTTGATTGCTTATTTGTACCCGTACTATTATTAAGTGTTGTACCTTATGATTCTTGACGAGATTATCTTTTCTTTTATGTACACTGAGAGCATATGCACCAAGACAAATTCCTTGTGTGTCCAATCACACTTGGCCAATAAAAAATTCTATTCTAGTCTATTCTATTCTATTTTGCAATATCCTTCCCCCAGGAGTGGGGAGGGAATGGGGATTTTGCAGTATCCTTCCCCTGGAATGGGGTGGGAATGGATATTTTGCAGTATCCTTCCCCTGCCACGCCCACCAAGCCATACCACGCTCACCAAGCCACGCCCACAGAACCGGTAGTAAAAAAAATTGGATTTCACCACTGATTTTGCCCCATTCTACGACCTTTTTTTGCCACAGTTATTAAGTAAATCACTGCAGTTAAGTTAGTAACATGGTTCTTAAGTGAATCTGGCTTCCCCATTGTCTTTGCTTGTCAGGTCGCAAAAAAGTGTTTATTGCAGATCAAAATCCAAAAAGGACAATTTGCCTCTAAAGGAAAAACTGTGATGGAGCAAAGGAGAGGCTTAAATGTCTCACTGCAGAGTTCTTACCAGCCGAAATAGCAACTTTATCTAGAACAGCGGTTCTCAACCTGTGGGTCGCGACCCCTTTGGGGGTCGAACGACCATTTCACAGGGGTCGCCGCGCGCGTTAGCCCGCCATTTTGGTGCCACCGTCACTACAGAGTGAAAAGGTCCCGGTTCGGCCGTGATTGCGGGTCGCCGGACAGCTGGTAGCCTGGACGCCGCCATTTGGGTTCTTCTACCCTCTGCGCATGCGCAATGCTTTGCGCATGCGCAGAGGGTAAAAGAACCCAAATGGTGGTGTCCGGGCGAAGTCTCGCCCCCTTTATCACCTCATCCTGCGTGGGGAGAGGGTAGGGAGGGGGTCGCGGTGGTAGTGGGGGGGGGTCGCGGGGGGGTCGCGGCATTAGAAAGGTTGAGAACCACTGATCTAGAATGTCTTCTCTGATAATTTTAGCTTGCTAGTAATAAAAAATAGTGCTTCCAGAACAAAAACTGTTATAGTATCCATTTTGCCCACTGATTACCTGCCTGAGACTATATTGGCACTTCATTGGGCTTCATTTTCCATACAAAATATATGGGATACAAAAGCTTGTAATGAAGCCCAGATGGATCTGATAAAATATTTCACTTTATAAGTTGTAAATATTTCTGTAGTGCATAAGTGTATAAGCAGAAAATAAAGCATTATACCAGAAGAGTAAATTATATATTTATCCAGAAATTAGATTTTTGGCTGAATGCATTAATTAAATATGGGACTCCTTAATACAAATAAAAGTTAGTTTAAAATCCTGGAGGCATATCTGTGGGTTGTCCAATTGATTAGTGTGAGGTTTCGTAGCAATTTGAGTTAACTGGGAGATGGTGAATTCCACCTTAGCACAAAGCCAGCTGGATGATCTTGGGCCAGTCACACACTCAACCCTGAGAAGGCAGTAATGGCAAACCATTTCTGAATAATCTTGCCAAGGAAAACTGGTGGCACTAGTCCAGGCAGTAGGCAGGAGTAAATGCTGACACAAGCACACGCGCGCGCGCGCGCGCGCACACACACACACACACACACCAACCACACACACACCAGAATAAATAAACAATTCACTGGCAGAAGTGCTGGCTTTAGTTTTTAAAGGTTACCATCCCATGCATATTTGTTGGAAGTTAAGTATTACCTGACTCTGTAGTTTCTTCCCCAAACCCCCAAAACTTTAATCTTAGACTGTCTACTGTTGACCTCACCCCATTCCTAAGAGGTCTGTAAGGGGCGTGCATAAGCGCACCATCGTGCCTACCGTCCCTGTCCTAATGTACCCATGTATTCGTAAAATATCATGTACTCATAACCATGCTTATACTTTGTTTATACTTTGTCTGTAATCATATATACGCTTGATAAATAAAATAAATAAATAAAATCTCTGGATATATAGAAGGGTTTAATACTAAACAACTTATACAGATTTGCACAATCTTATGCATGTCTTAGAGTAGGCATGAAAACATTTCAGCCATTAAAAAGAAAGAACTGACTCTTAGAGAATCAGAAGTGGTAAAATTGCACTTTTATCCAGGACTGCAGTCTATCATGCCCTTTTCCAGATTATATGCTATTAATGTTCTTCCCTCTTCTCTTTCTTCCCTACCTCCAGTCAGTTAATTTTCTATGCTGATTTGATTTGGAGATAGGTCTCCCCAAATGGCTTTTTAAATGCATTGCTATTTATATTTCTACTAAATTTGGGGAATTCCAAGCCTACTGCTAATTTGCTATTGTGCATGGATGTGGTATTTCATTTATATCAGTGTTTACACAGAAATCACTATACAAATGAACTCTGATGATTTAGTTTATCTAACTAAAATATCTCCTTTGCTCCAGGGAGCAAATTTTCTTCTGGAATCAAGCTAGTTGCCTAGACCTGGAGGAAAGTAAAGAGAGGAAAAGAAAATAGTACCTCCTCCTTCGCAGTTTGTCTATTCTTGTTTTGTTTTGCAAAACAGGAAAACTATAACCATAAGAAATAAATGTTCATTTTGATAAGTGGATAACAACAAACATTACAAAATAAATGCTTAGTGTGCTTCCTCTACAAGAACATCTTTAAGCTGTTTTACTGAGTTTTTAAACTGTGTATCTTAAAAAATAAATTCAGTAACTTCAAGACATGAAGGGGGAAAAACAGATCAAAAATATTCTTTCAACACACATACCAGATGCCTGATGAACAGAAAGGTTTTCAAAAACGTATTTTAATTAGTCTACTACCCTACACTAGCTCCTATGAATGCGTTACTATTTCAGTACTTTGAGATTACTCTCTTAATCTCATAGTTTATCCTGAAAATAAAATTAAATATAACTAAATATATATTTGGAAGAATGCATTTTGCAGATTTCTATGAAGTTCTATAGTCTGCTGTCCCCCCCTCCCCCCCCCCCCCCCCCCCCCACAAAAAAGG
>QLTV01000402.1:772216-799716 GCA_003457575.1 Thermophis baileyi
CCCCCCAACCCCCAAGAAATGCTGTTTTAGAAGTTAGATTCTTAGAAAAGATACCTCTGGCCTCAATTCCCATTGGTAGCATGACTCTGAGGGGATCTCTATTCTAAGAATATGGTGAGAAAAATACCAGAACTAAGCTACACAAATTAGGTTAATAAGTGAAGGAAGGCCATTGTTATTAATACTGGTGCTATCTAGATTTTCTGATTTTGTGTATGTATGACCTCACAATTTATAGTTTTGTTGTATCTGTTACTTAACTTACTCTAGCACTTCATTCATCTGATGAAGCTGAATGTCATACTGAAAACATGGCAAAATAAATTAATCTAGACAATAAACTTTTATTAGGAGGTCACATATCAGTACTGACATCCACCCAAAGAAAAGTGTGTGTCCACTTGTTTCCCCAAATAGAAATAATTATGCACTGGTACTTTATATGTCATTGGCTACAACAGCCTACAACAAAAGTGTAAAATTGCATTGTCATTTCTTGGGAGAAAATATGAATAGATGTATTTGTGATAAATTACGTGCTCTTTGCTGATGTACAGTCTTTGGTGGAAATATGGCAGTCAATACACATCATGGGATGATGCAAAATTTCCTAGGCAAATAGCATGATTTGCAGAAGGCAGTATTTTTCAGTGCAAACCAAAAATTACCACATGCAAAATTGTCTTCTGGAAAAACAAAATCTACCAACTCGCTGTTCTTGGAAACAAGGAATGGGGGACTGCTCTGAAGTTCCCAATGTGAAGCTAACATATGAGCACATCCTCCACACAAAGAAGATAATGTGATATTTTAGGAAATTGAGGGGCAGAGAGTAGACACTGTAAAGCAGCGGTTCTCAACCTGTGGGTCGCGACCCCTTTGGGGGTCGAATGACCATTTCACAGGGGTCACCGCACGCGTTAGCCCGCCATCTTGGTGCCACCGTCACTCGCAGGGGTGAAATGCTCCCGGTTCGGCCGTGCCTGCGGGTCGCCAGACAGCCGGTAGCGACAGAAGCGGGAGACTTCGCCCACCCGCCTGGACGCTGCCATTTGGGTTCTTTTACCCTATGCGCATGCGCAGAACACTTTGCACATGCGCAGAGGGTAAAAGAACCCAAATGGTGGCGTCCGGGTGAAGTCTCCCGCTTCCTTCGCTATCAGCTGTCCGGCAACCCGCAGGCAAGCCCGAACCGGGAGCACTTCACCCCTGGTGCTACGCCCCCTTTGTCACCTTATCCCGCGCGGGGAGGGGGCGGGGGTCACGGCAGCGGCGGGGTCATGGCGGTGGGGGGGTCGCGGTGGCGGCGGGGGTCGCGGCATTAGAAAGGTTGAGAACCACTGCTGTAAAGTATTAATAATGAGATAGAAAGTAAGCCTGTGATAAATAATGGGTTAGGGGAAAACCAATATATGTTATATGCTGAAGTATTTATTGAATTGTTTATCTATAACACGATTTGGGCTGAATCAATCAGTTCACAGAGTTACTTTATCTGTACAGTCAACTTTTCCTTGATCTTTGACTACCCATTTTGGCAAAAAAGGAAGGGGGAAAGGAAAAGCACAAAAAAGACAGCTTTGGTTTAATATTGAAAGAAATACTAATCTGTATGTTCACATTTAAAGGCCCCTGTGTTAAAAGTGGAAGAAAATTTGTAGGCAATGTTTCCCATTTGTTCCTCAATATTCTATAGAGATACCAACCCACAGGGTTTTTTTTATTTACTATACTTCAGATTCTACAGCTATTGTTTGTATTCTGCAAATCAGCTTTGGGTTAATCATTCCTACTCAGCCCAACCCACATCATAGAGTAGTTGTGGTGTGGAAAATAGGAGTTGGGAGCATTAGGTGTGTCCATTGTGTTGAGTTGACAAAAAATAAAGGCAGGGTAAGTCAAATAAATAAAATAATCTCTCCTTTAAGAAAAGCAAACCACATTTTTTTTAGTTAGCTAAGAAAAACAAAACCATGTCTCAAACCATGTTTTTTTCTATTTGGATGTCACAACAAACCATTAAATTAAACAAGTTTTAATATGTATAACTATACTGTGTGTGCATGTGAATTATATTGGTGAAAGTTTGTTTTTAACAAAGACATTTTTGTATGTGTTACATTTTTTAAACAAAGTAATATGTATATGTTTAACTATATAGGATGGAGGGTTTATCTTCATCCTGAGGAACACCATTTACTTGCATATGAAGAAGTAACCAGAACAATAGAAAAATATCCAAATCTGAAAAAGGCTAAACTCTAGTAAGAACTGTGGTTGCATTGATAATCCAGATTTATAAAATACTAGCTAAATACCCGTGCTTCGCTACGAAACTATGTGATGGGGCTTGATAAACTGACACTTAAAGCTTGAAAATTAATGAGTAGTTAAAAAAGGGACTGTATTATTTCATTAGAGATGGTAAAGTAAGTTTCTGTTACAGATGAAGACATTATTGTAAGTGTAACAACAATGGAATAGATGGGTTTAAGCCCTTTAATCCTAGCAGCAACCATGGCTGTTTTGTCTATGTAGGGAGGCTAATAAATTGCATAGCATAGACTTTAAATTCGTCCCTCAGATGAATTGCTCAGGACTTCCCTGTAAACAACATTCCTGGTTTTGCTCTCTGGCTGGAGGATGACCAGGCTGTCATGTGAACTGACTCTGGAGCATGCCACATAGAACTGGCCATGGGAGAAACAGGCAGCTTCCCTTACTTGTGTTTTCCTAATCACATCTGTAAATCTTTTCCTGCGTTTTTTGCCTCTTTTCCCTTTAGCTGGTGTTACAGTAGAAGGAACAGATTCATCTGAACTGAGGAGGAAAATAAGGGGAAAAAAAAATCTGTCTCTGCCTATTAGCATCCATCGGTATTCATCTGGCTAGCGTCCTGTCAGTGTGTGAGAGAGTTGAGGGGTGTTTGGAAACTCAAACAGTATTTGCTCTGTGAGCAAGAAGGAGACAGGAAGGAATGGTAGAAACAGGCAGTTTTCCTTACTTGTGTTTTCCTAAGCACATCTGTAAATCTTTTCCTGCGTTTTTTGCCTCTTTTCCCTTTAACTGGTGTTATAGTAGAAGGAACAGATTCGTCTGAACTGAGCAGGAAAATAAGGGGAAAAAAATCTGTCTCTGCCTACCAGCAGCCATGGGTATTCATCTGCTGTGTGAGGTTTAGCTCAACTGTTCTATAGTAAAGCTGCTTGCTGCTGTGAAAGCATAAGCAAAAGCAAAAGTGAAACTGAAACTCCTCTGCTTGTGTTTTGCATTTGGATCAGATTTCTTTTCAGGTGGGGCGGGGGGAGTAAAACTCCTTAGCATCAGAGCTTGTTAATAATAATATAAGAAATACTCATGCTCCAATGGTCATTTTGAAAAATCCTTTCTTAGTGAGTACCTAGAAGCCAAGAGGAACATACGTGGCAAATTTCAAGTTTGTAGGCTTTACGGTTCTGGAGATTTCGTGATTAATGCGTGAGTGGTTTTCACTTTTATATATATAGATATCACATAGTGAATGTGTGTGTGTGTGTGTGTGTGTGTGTGTAGAAAGATTTGTAGAAAATAGAAATTTATTATAAATTGTTTAAAATTCTCTGGAGGATTATATTTTATAAATCACTAAGTCATATAGGCAAAGCAAACAGCATTTTTTAAGGGGTAGGTTCAAATCTTTTTATAGAGTACAGAAACATATGTAGGAAGCCTCCCCCCCCAGAGAATGAAATATTTTGGGGAATATTAAGAGACAGAATATTATATTTCCCCAAAGGAGAAATGGAGAAACATGTTCTTAGAGGCAGAAAGCAGTCTTTCTTAATGTTTCACAATCAAAACACCTTCACCTCCAGCAATGGGATTAAAATTTACATCCTTCTCCACCCAAATTGAACAGGACATGACCTTTAGGACATACAGTAATAGGATTAACCCATCACCATTAGAATAGCAAAAGACACAGAGTTCACTACATTGCACAACCCCTAGGTAAACCACTCTTAGCATGTATTGTGCTAAGTTATAATTTGGTTAAGCATACTTAGCTGATTCAGTTACTACTCCATAAATTACAAGTCATAATTGTTGGTTTACACAATACATTAAGACAAGCACATAGAATAGAATAGAATAGAATAGAATAGAATAGAATAGAATAGAATAGAATAGAATAGAATAGAATAGAATAGAATAGAATAGAATAGAATAGAATTCTTTATTGGCCAAGTGTGATTGGACACACAAGGAATTTGGTGCATATGCTCTCAGTGTACATAAAAGAAAGGATACATTTGTCAAGAATCATGAGGTACAACATTTAATGATTGTCACAGGGTACAAATAAGCAATCAGGAAACAATCAATATTAATATAAATCATAAGGATACAAGCAACAAGTTACAGTCATACAGTCATAAGTGGGAGGAGATGGGTGATAGGAACGATGAGAAGACTAATAGTAATAGTAATGCAGCCTTAGTGAATAGTTTGACAGTGTTGAGGGAATTATTTGTTTAGCAGAGTGATGGCGTTCGGGAAAAAACTGTTCTTGTGTCTAGTTGTCTTGGTGTGCAGTGCTCTACAGTATAGAGTCATTTTGAGGGTAGGAGTTGAAACAAATTATGTCCAGGATGCGAGGGGTCAGTGAATATTTTCACCGCCCTCTTTTTGACTCGTGCAGTATACAGGTCCTCAATGGAAGGCAGGTTGGCAGTAATTGTTTTTTCTGCAGTTTTTCATGCCATTATGGCTTAATATAATGAATGATAGAGAAACTTGCCACTATGATGATTCTTACCTTAATTGCTGTTAGAAGGACTACAATTAGAAAATATGCATGAAATGCTTTTATTGGAATTTTTAAAGTATTAATTCAGGCGAAAGAGTCAATATGGGACAATGATAAGCTTATAAGCCTGTGAGTCTGCACTCAGTTGTTTAAACGATTCCGAGGTAGAAATCTTAAATACAGCAAGAAAAGGATATAAGACCTGTTTACACAGAGACCAATTAGGACTGAGTAAAAACTTTAGGGATTACACTGAAATCTCAGCTATTGCCCTTAGTGGCGTGGTATCGAAGACTCCTCGCTTCCTGATTGAATTACAGAGGAACTGCAATGGGGTGCTCCCAGTCATGCGCAGGAACAAACCGCGCTAAACGATTTGACAACGCTTAGCTGTAATTTGCGCTGACAAACTTCTTCCTGCTGTCTATCAGACAACAGCGTAACTGACAAAGAAAAGGAAGGGAGGGAGGGAGGGAGGGGAAAAACGTCACCGCCCAGGACGCGGTTGCCGCGGCGACTCTACTCCAGAGGTTCCGCCTCCTTAGACGCCGGGAAGGGGGCGTGTCCACCCGGAACGCCGTTTCCATGGTGATACAGCTGGATGCAGCATGTCGGATCTTGGCTCAGAAGAGATCGAAGAGGAGGCAGAGAATGATTTAGGGGTCAGTGGAGAATGGGGATGGGATAGGGGAGAGATAGATAAAGAGAAGGGGGGTACAGGAGTACTGACTGAGTCAGACGTTGTAAACGCGAGGCTCTCCCATGGGAACTGCTTCTCTGAGTAAAGCCCACGTGACTGGACATCTTTTCTGTTGATATTATTCTGGATGAATGTTTTGCTACTAGATTCGTGCTTATTTTTATGATAGGAATGTTTGGAAAAGACAAATACAAGTCATCATAAATCATGAATTAAGCTTATTATAAACCAATGCAGAAACAATTAAAACTCAGAAATTGGGGTGGCAACAAGTTGCCAAAATATTATATTAAACCACAGAAAATTCTATGAAACAAATTCTTTAAAAGGTGCTATTAAAATAAAAGGAACAAGTTGATTATTTTTTCTTATTTTTTAAAGATTCAAATAAGGAAGCCGATATGTATACTTCACATTGCTTTTAAATGGGAAGGAGAACTGTATTCTACTTGCAGAACACATTAACTGCATGTTTGAAAGTCTTGGGTTAGAATAGAATAGAATAGAATAATAGAATAGAATAGAATAGAATAGAATAGAATAGAATAGAATAGAATAGAATAGAATAGAATATAGACTACACTAGACTAGACTAGACTAGACTAGACTAGACTAGAGTAGACTAGACTAGACTAGACTAGACTAGACTAGACTAGACTAGACTAGACTAGACTAGACTAGAGAGTTGGAAGGAATGTTGGAGGTCTTCTAATCCAACCCCCTGCTCAGGCAGGAAACCCTATACCATTACAGACAAATAGTTGTCCAATCTCTTCTTAAAAACTTCCGTGTTTGAGCATTCACAACTTCTGGAGGCAAATTGTTCCACTGATTAATTGTTCTAACTGTTCAGTTCCTAGCAATAGGAACAATCTCTATTTGAAATCCTGGAAATTTCCAGAGGAATAATAGTGTTTTTGGCAACAAAAGCAAGTGTGATCTTGCAAGATCTTAAAAATACCAACATTGTTTCAGTGTAATAATAGTGTAGTACTGAACATGATAGTCTAATAACAATGTAGTATTGAACCAGTGGTCTGACTCACGATAAAGCAGCTTCGTGTATTCCTATGAAACATTTTAATTCTCTAAGTATATTAATGTTTAATATATGTATCAAGCGTAGCTAAGTAATGATTTTGGTGATCCTATAGTAGCTAGAATATTGGACTGTAATCAAGGAGATGCAAATTCAAATCCCCATTTGGTAATGAAGCTCATTGGGTGACTTTGCTCAAATCAGTATCTCTCTGCTCCTTCTGTCTGCAAGGTAGTTTTTATCTGATAACATGAAGCAAGGCCTTCATGGTTGAGCATCTGAACAGCAGCATAGAAATGTCATACAGTATGGTCATTACTGTTACTTAACTAGGAATATGAAGGTGGACGCAATGAGGCTGGTGAACGGCATGGACATGGGAAAGCCAGATTACCCAATGGAGATACCTATGAGGGAGAATATGCAAATGGTAAAAGAAATGGAAAGGTAAGATTTAGTTAGACATAATTTGTTCATTATATACACTAATGAAAAAAATTAACTGCATTTTCTTAGCCAAAATAGAACAGGAAATAAGGATCAATAGCTTCAGGGAAACTCACAATTCGTTTGCTTGTTTATTTATTATTTATTTACTTATTTATTTATTTACTTACTTACTAAATTCAATTTGACTCCCAATGATTATGTTTGCAGACAGACAAAATAATTTTAGAAGGGGAGTCCCTTAATTGCAGAGCTAGGGGGAGCCAAAAAGCCTTGATGGTAGTCAAGGGTAGTCACATGACTGAAGCTCTGCCCTTTTGTGCATGAGCTTTGATCTCACTGTCATGTCTATCATCTTGGTTTTTTTTTTACTTCCCCTGTAGATAACAGAATAACAGAATTGGAAGTAACCTTGCAGGTCTTCTAGTCCAACCCCCCTACCCAAGCAGGAAACTCTGTAGCATTTCAGACAAATGGTTGTCCAAGATCCTATAGACCAGTGATGGCACGCGGAGCCATATCTGAGGGCACGCGAGGCGTTGCCCTATGTCAGCTTCAGCACGCATGCGCGTGCTGGCCAGCTGATTTTCGGCCTTCTTTTCAGCCTTTTTCGCTCTCCCCAGGCTTCAGGAAAGCCTCCTGAAGCCTGGGGATGGCGAAAAAGGCCCAATGGGCCAACTGGAAGTTCACTTGTGTGCTCACAGCCTCCTTTTCGCTGTCAGAGGTCTTCAGGAACTTCTTCGGCTTTGGACAGTAGCAGCCAGGCCTCGTACACCTCGGCCCATTTTTTCTGCAGCAAGGCTTTCCTGATCGATCCGGAGCTCTGTTATCGGCTACAGAGGCCTTCAGGAAAGCCTTGCTGCAGAAGAAATGGGCTGAGGTGTGCGAGGCCTGGTTGCAACTCTCTGAAGGTAAGTAGTAGGGCAGCTCCACTTCTGTTTCATTTCCAAACTTCCGATTGGCCCCTTTGGGCCATTTTTCACCGTCCCCAGGCTTCAGGAGATTTTCCTGAACCCTGGGGAGAGCAAAAAACAGCCTAATGGGCCTACAGGAAGTCCGGAGGCTTCAGTGAGGCCTGTGCGCATGCGTGGGGGGCAGCAGGGGTTGTGTGCATGCGTGGGAGTTGTGCGCATGCGTGGGGGGGAGGGCATTGCATTATGGGTGTGGGCACATGCGCGCACACTATCGCGTGCGCATGCACCCTTTTGGCACCCGAGCCAAAAAAGGTTCGCCATCACTGCTATAGACAGAAGAATCCCAAAATCAAGTAAGATCTGAGCATGCTCAATAAGCTTAGAATACAACTGAAACCCCCCAAAAGAGATGGAATACAATGGCATGACTGGGGCGGTCTATTGTATAATATTTTACTGTATGTCTCACTTGTTTTGTATTAGGCCATTTTCTAAGTATAAGCATTGCAATAAAGCATTTCTGTAATGTATATGTTTCAGGGGCTATACAGATTTAAAAATGGTGCAAGGTACATTGGAGAATACCTTGAAAATAAAAAACAAGGCAATGGGACCTTTATTTATCCAGATGGATCTAAATATGAAGGTACTTATATTTTCTTCATTCAAATAGTACCACATCATAGACAGAAAATTATTGAAGATGTTAGTAGCTAATGATGTTATTAAATCAAAGAAAATATACCTAAGTATAATTAATATGCATGTGAAAATAGATTACTTTATGATTTAGTTTGCACATTCCCTAATATTTCCCTATATTTTGGTTGCAGTTTGCCAACAATGTGATAAAGGGGTGGGAAAAGGGGACAGGAATGTTCTAGAAAGATACACAATTTTCTTCTCTAAATTATGACAATTTTTATAGTTACAATAAATAACTGCAACTTAAATAATTTGTACTTATTTCTAATACATAAACATTTCTGTAAAGACATTTGTTTACAAAGGGTTTTTTTTTTTTTTACAATTTCTTAATTGTTTTATTCCCTGGCTCATACAGGTGTTTCTTATGTCAATTTTGATATTCCCATTCTGTTAGACAGCTTCAGTAGTTTCTCTTTTTGACTTGCTTTTAGACTAGAGAATAGAAAGTTGAGAAAGTAACTCTTTCCTCATTTTAGAATTAGGATTAAAACACAATAACATTCGCTCAGTATTGGACCACTACGACATTTTCTCTCACCAGCATGAGATTTTCCTCTATACATGATGAAGGACATCATATGCACCATAACATATGTGAGGTGGATTGTTCTTCTCCACATTCACACAGAGTATCTTCTATAGGCAAGACCCATTTTCTTAGACTGTTTATCAATCTTCTTATTTAATTCTCTGAGAGACAGCCACAGTACTAAAGTAAGAATCTAGGAAGCATTTTAAAAATATTTTTAATAAAAAAGAGCCAAATTACAGATGACAATCATCATGTGCTCTTAAATGCAAGGTATTTTAGAAACAGTTACTCTGGGTGTCCCAATCCATATTCTGATCTCAACAATGGGGTGAAGTTGCAGAGACAGTGGTTTATGAATAGTATTTTTTTGCTTTAGTAGTAAATATATATTTGGCCTCAGCAGACTCATCTCTTACCATCCGCATATCAACATGATTTATTAATAACAAATTTCTTAGAAACTAATCATATTTTTTGTTTTAAAAGATTTAACTAGCAGTTTGGGTATCCGGTGTCTCAGAAATTGAAAATGCTGCTGGTCAAAACAATGTTATTAAAATGATGTTGCAACTGTAAATATTGCCACTGAGTTACATCTGATAGATGAAATTTGTCTCTTAGTACAGTGTATGTTAAAAAGTCATCCATGCCATCTATCAATTGATCCAAAGTCAATATCCCCACTTTCATCCAATTTTTCCATATTACCATCTTTTCCCCAATTTTTAATGTTAGGTTACCCCATGAAGTCAATTTAGCATAGAAAAAGGATCACATCTTTTTTTTAAGATATTACATTCCATAGCTTTCTAACTGATATCATTGTAGCCAGAGGAACTAGAGTTCTATTGTATTTAGAGCCTAGAATGTAACCTTACACTAAGATAAAGTTTGCTCATCTGGTTGTGCTTCCTATCTGGTCTGCCTCACAAGAGTGACATCTATCTTGCAAGTCTGAAAGTACATTTCTTCCCTGTCCCTTTTACAGCCCAAGAAACTAGGGAGGGTCCCTTTCTGAATTGCTGACCCCACTGACATTCCTGCTGCAGGCTAAGTTGTCTTTTGTCTGACTGTTCCCTTAGTCACATCTTTTTTCCTGTGTCCCACATATCATTACAACTTCTGAGTTTGATAAGAGCCACTTTATGGGGGAGATGGCCAGATAAGAAGTTTGATAAACAAACAAATAAATAATACTCTGATTGTCATTACTTTCTTATATCATTACCGGTACTATAGGATTCTTTTAGTTCAGTGTGACCTTGCTCTCTCAGTCATGATAATAAAATTTGGATTGTTTTTATTACTGCATAAATTTTGTGCACATTTCTTTGAAGTAATATAGATATTCAAATTAAAGAGAAAACACTATGGTTTATAAAGCCTATTCATTGCAGGAGACTGGGTGGAGGACCAAAGACATGGAAATGGAGTTTACACTTATATAAATGGAGACACATACACTGGAGAGTGGTTCAATAATTATAGGTTTGCTTCTTCTAGTTTCACATTTCTGTTTTACTTCTTATAAATAATAAGTGTAGTTAGTTCTGTGTTCTCCAGAAATGTTAAGCTACAGTTTCTATCATCTTTTGAGATTATGGCTGTATAATTATTTTGTTTATTGTGAGACTAATAGACTGTAGTAGATGAAAATGTTCTCAGTGATTTTCCAACTAGTATGGGTTGTGCATTTTCTACAGCCCTAATAATGTAATTTAATAGAGGGACCATTGACATATTCATTGTTTTTTCCTGAGCAACTGATGACATAGAAATCTCATTTAACAAGAACAAAAAGTCCTAATTCTAACAGAAACATTTATTATTAGTTATCTTCTTTTCTTTTACTATCTCCTAGTGTTGAAAATGATTAGATTTGATTATGATTATAGTTTGTACTATTTTACACCATTAGCCATCCAGAGAACAGTGTTATTGGACAGCCATATAAATATAGTAAAGAAAGGAAGACAGCTTTTTAGCTGAAAATCAATATACATTACCTGTAGCAGCAACCCAGTGATTTGCATTCTTATTGAAGATATATCTGTATCTATATAACACATACAGATTTCAATGCAGGTAATTTAATTTAAATCAATGATTTAAATCAGATTTTTTCTAACACTTAATTACAGGTAGTCCTCAACCTACGACCACAATTGAGCACAAAATTTATGTTGCTAAGTGAGAAATTTGTTAAGTGAATGTTGCCCCATTTTATTACTTTTCTTGGCACATTTGTTAACTGAATCACTGCAGTTGTTAAATTAGTAACATGGTTGTTAAGGGGATCTGGCTTCCCCATTGACTTTGCTTGTCAGAAGGTTGCAGAAAGTGATCACGTGACCCAGGAACACTGCAACTGTGATACATGTGAGTTAGTTGCCAAGCGTCTGAATTTTGATCATGTGACCATGGGAATGCTGGAACGGTCATAAGTGTGAAAAACGGTCATAAGTCACTTTTTTCGGTGCCCTTATAACTTCAAATGGTCACTAAGCGAACTGTTGTAAATTGAGGACTACCTGTAATTAATTTGCCTTGATTTAAATTAATCAATTCCTTGACAACCTGAGGAAGATTGCATGCAGGATTAAGGATAAGAATTTATTCTGTCTTAATACGAAGCAACTCTTTTTCCCCCTCTCCAATAGACATGGGCAAGGTACTTATTTCTATGCTTTAACTGCTTCTAAATATGTTGGCACTTGGGCAAATGGGCAACAAGAAGGAGCTGCTGAACTTGTTCACCTAAACCACAGATTCCAGGGAAAGTTTGTGAATAAAAATGTATGTATGTATGTAAGAAATTATATTGATTTCTGAAAAAAATGTACATTAGGCATAGAAAATAAAAGACTTTCAGCTTCTTTTGTATCTCGCCCCCATTTCAGTAATGATAGTTCTAGTATCCAGAAGCTCATTTTGTACAAAAAACTCCAGTGTTTGCACAGTCACTTAGATGAACAACTATTTTTCAATCACTATTTTGAGGGAGCTTTAGAGAGATTTTGATTAGCAAGAACATATTTGTTTTATTTGCATACAAATTTCATAATGGCTTTAGCAAAAGCAACTAAGAATCCAGACCATATTAAAAAACACATTTATTGTTGCATAAGGTTTGGGGCAGTAGTGGGTTCTAAAACCCTTTACTACCGGTTTGCGCACGCGCTCGCTCGCGTGACGCTTCTGCGCATGTGCAGAAGCGTCCCGGGCGGGTGGGTGGAGCCTCCCACCGCCGGCACTACTGGTTCTTAGAACCGGGGCGAACCGGGAGCAACCCACTGCTGGTTTGGGGGCTTCAATTTAGTAGAGGCATGGTATATAAATGAACACATAGAAAAATGTATAAATTAAGTTAAATGAAAATGAAAGTAGGTTTCATGAACAATACGGTAGTAACAATCTTCAAGTCAGGAGCAATAGACCTTGCAAGGTTGAAGTGTTTTCTTGCTGATTTCTGAATCTAGTCCTTTCTGAATTTTTTTTTCTTTAGAAACTAAACTGTTTATTCTTATACAACCCTGAAGATGATAGATGCCATGTATGGTCAGCATAATTGTGGAAATATTTTGTGTTTTTAGAATATGAAACTGTCAAAATGCTACTAATATAAGTTCCTTTGTTTATACAGCCACTAGGTCCTGGGAAGTATATATTTGATATTGGATGTGAGCAGCATGGTGAATATTGTCAGGAGGTAAATGCTATTGGATTATATTAATCATATTAACAACCAGGAAGCTCAGAATTATACTTTTATTTTTACTTTATTTAATTCTGTCATAGTTAAATAATAAAGTAATTACTGTTACAACAAACTGTATATTTTAATTTACATGTACTTTTTAAAACAACAAGGCAAGGTTTTTGAGAGCTAACAATGCTAAGATCACTTCAACCATCTAGCTTGTTTTTTCTAGAAGAGAAAGTGATTTTGGTTTTCCTTCCCCTCCCCACCTTTCTTTTGTAGCAAGACTTGCCTTGAATCCACACTGACCTTGGCCAAAGAGGGTGGAAGAGAGTTCTGTACAATATTCACTTTTCCCTAACTTTGCAAGGTCAGTGGAATGAGCTAGTGCAGGGGTGTCAAACTCGCTACAACACATTGTCACTTGACATATCACAACGTTTTCCCCCTTCGCTAAACCAGTGGTGGGCGTGGCCAGCACGTGATGCATCCAGCCCATGGGCCGCGAGTTTGACACCCCTGACCTAGTGGTTGCATTAATTATAATTAAATTATAATTAATTAAAGCAAGATTTTAAGAACTTTCCTGTTGTCACCGTGATGCATCGAGAGTTTGCCCAAATCAAAAGTAACAGTTTTACAATTTTATTGAAAATAGATTGCCGTGTATGCAAAAAGGCAATCCTATCTTTATTGAATATAGGGCTCCTATATGCACAAAGGAATTAACATCAGAGTTTTCATTCCTCCTCCTCCTCTTCCTCCTCCTCCTCCCTTTCTTTGGTGTCTTGATTCCATACAGAATTTATTTATCTATGATTTCTCAATTCTCTTACCTTCAGTGCAAATCTGAACAAGTTATAGCATTCAATATTTGCTATAAAAATCCATGCAAAAAGTTATTTTGTGGAACAGATGGCAAAGAACTGCCTTATGTTCAAAGCAATGAGATGCTACTAGCCACTGACATGACATATCACAAAATATGTGAGACCAGATGTCTTGCTTTGTACGTACTCAAATATGATGTTTTAATGTTTTTATTGTTTTAATGGTTTTTACTGTTTTTATTGTTTTATTGTTATTAAGATTTTAATTATAATATATGTTTTTGAATTGTGAGCTGCCTAGAGTTGTTTGCTGAGATGGGCAGCTATAGAAATCAATCAATCAATCAAATCAATCAAATAAATAAACAAATGTAAAGCAAGCATACCTAGTTTTCAGACACAAATGATTGTTATACATCTTATCCTTTTGAACTTTTAAACTTTTGCATAATAAAAATAACATTTCATTTCATTCTTTTTGTAATATGCTTAGCTCATACTGTACCGTGCAAACCAAGGAAAGAGAAGGAGTAACAAAGAAATGCCTTCTACTCAGAATTATGAGAAACAATTAGCCATTGAAACCTCTGCCTTTTCAAAAGAGGTGCCATTTGGCTTTGAAATAGAATGATTCTGCATGATTTGCTTGCATGTGACTTAAGTTAGAAAGAAATGTGGGGTAAAAATTCTTTTGGTGTATTAATTGGCATTATAACCCCGACACATCCTAAGCAGTTATTTTAACAATGTTTTGCTTGTTTGCTTGTTTTTGTTTTAATATGATGGTTCACTTTTATTTATAGCAGACTATTTTTGCAATTTATGTTGATAGAGAAAATACTTTACTTCCCAGGGTTTCCAGATGGTTGAGTGAAATACAGTGATGGATTAAGGTGAATTTTAGGGACTGTGCAACAGAAGTGGGACTTTGCTGTACAGAAAGACAAATCAATGGCAGATGGGACGGCCAATAGGTTTCTTAAAAGAAATTACATGAAATACTGCATGGCAAATATATCTACCGGTAGCAACACTTATATATTTAAGGGATGGAGTTTGTGTCACAGCACATGCTTTGTCATGTGATCCTCCTTTAATGCTCCATGCACCTAGCTGTTTCAAGGGGAAATATTCTTGAACCATCAAAAGTATAAGAAAATGCCAGGATTCAGTCATTACCTTTTTGTTGTTGTTGTTGAAGCACCTAGTATAGGGTTTCTTGGTAAATATTTCCAGAATGGAGACTGGATTCTTCAGCATAATTTTAAGGATATTGAAATCATAGAAGCAATGCACAGATTAAAAAATGGCGTCTGATTAATTAGACTTAACATAATGTAGCAAAGTAAAACAAATATTTCAAACCAATTAGTCAAAACAAGAATTGTCACTAAATAGAAGTGACAAGGTCATAAATATAGGTTTAGACAAAACTCTGCCAGCAAATAGCTCCAATGTTTAAATATAGAATATTTTTGAGTCAAACACAAACCAGGAATTGGTGATATAAAGAAAATAGTCTGTTTGAAGACCCCTAACAATGAAGCAGCAAAGAGGATGGTGCTTCTGGTAGGTTCAAAACTGTTTGTGACATTTCCCCCCCCCCTGCATTTTGTGTTATGATCAAAAATGGACCAGCAGATAGTGTACCCTTTATAATATGCTTCTTACCTTTGATCCTAGCCAATAATTAAGCTGTAACATTCTGAAAACCTATCTGAGGTTTTTAGACAATTTTAAATAGCATCAACGAGGAACATGTTTTATTAATCCAGATTTGGAGAAATATCTGGCTCTGTGCATTGTTGAGAGTTGCTAAAATGCATGAAGTCTGTTATGCATGGGTCTTCATAAACTCTTAAGAAAAGCTTTTATCACAAATAGACTGGACCTTTCCTTTTTCATTTCTATTATTGTCCTGAATATTCATCTTTCTTTAGGAGAAAACAGAAGAAGAGGAGGAGGAAGAAGTTTTGGTACCAGTGATTCCAAAATGGAAAGCAACAAAAATTACCACCCTAACACTGTGGGTACCTGAAGAACCACCTCCTCCAGAAGCAACCCCAGCAGCTGCAGAAGGTCCATCAGCTGAGGAACCTGGAGTTCCTGCAGGTTTGTATTTTGACTTATGAGCAATCTTTTGTGCATCCATGAATCTTCATTTATTTCAGGGGATGCCAACTTGATAGATCAAAGTTTTGCACACACCCAGAAAGATATATTGTTAGGGAGAATCCAGAATCATCGCTGTCATTGTTTGTATTGCCAGAAATCTGTATTATCTTTAAGGAGTAGTTATTACCACTTTTTGCTAGCATACCAATTATTCTAGATAGGTACTGTTTAGCTACAGTTGTTCAGAGACTGCTTACCTTATGTATAGTGTAGATTATTGTGATGTGATCTATGTGGAGTTAACCTTACATTTGATCTGGAAACTGCCATTGGTGTAGAATCTGAAAGCAAAGTTGTTGATAGGAGACTCTTGGCTATGCGTATTTTACCTCTGTTGAAGCAGGTGTACTGGTAGTCAACCACCAAAGCAAGTAGTTAACCACCAAACTATATTCAAGTTTTTAACTATGACATATAAGACACTAGTTGAAGATCAAGATGTCAAACTGACTCTTTATAGAACTATTTGAGTGTTAAGAGAATCACAAGAGGCCCTGCTGTATATTGCTGGATTGATATATGTCATTTTATATTCATATATGGATCTTGTGATAATGCCTGAATTTTAGAATGTTTTATCCTTGAAATTACATCTTTTGAAAACCTCCCCCTTCAACGAGATCTTTTTATGAATTTTGATGGCAGTTGGAGAAGAAAAAAGCAAGACTACCCTTTTTTCTTTAATGCTTTTACATTGTTTTAATCAATTGCTTTTCTTCCTCTGTGTTAGGAATTTCTGTTGCCGTATTTGTCTTACAAGGAAAAAGACTTTTGTCATCTGTTTAGAAGGAGAATTTCATGTCATACATTATTAATTAAAAGAAATAGCATGGAATTAAGTAAGGCAGATATTACTTGCTCTTCTAATTTTTCCTTCCCTTCTCCATACCTTTATTTCAGCTGGCCAGGAAAATGCTGCTGAAGGACCCTCAGAAAGTGCTGAGGCTGCTGCAGAAGCAGGAGAGGCCACTGAAGCGGCCTTTTCACCAAAAGATATTGAGGAAGAAGAGGAGGCAGCTAAAGATGACCAAGCAGAACAGGGTGAGGGGAAAGGGAGAGGGAACACGCAGTAAGCTGGTTACTCAAAAGGGACTTCTGCTGCTTAAGTATTTATACAATTTATCTCCTGCTTTTTGATTAAATGATCTACAGTGCAATGTCTAATCTAAGATAGGACCACAATAGGCTTCCCTTTCACTTGCCTGTCCAGGACTGCTGGCAATGGGAGTTAGTCTAATAAGAGGAATCTCTTATTAGCATATTTTCATGTTGAAAGCAAAAAATTAGGGATAATCCACTATGAGCTAGCAACACCTAAGAGAGAGAGAAAAAAACCAAAAGGCAAAATGAATCCAAAGGCCACTTCTGCATGCTGCATTGTCTTTGTACAGTGATCTTCACACATTATAGCCTTTTTGTGTGTTTTAAAAAGATTTTTTTCACCTTTATTATTTTTATAAATAACTCAAGGTGGCAAACATATACTCCTTTCTCTTCCTATTTTCCCCACAACGACAATCCTGTGAGATGAGTTGGGCTGAGAGAGAGTGATTGGCTTAAAGTTACCCAGCTGGTGACTTAAAATGCTTGAACATGATAGACACAGCTAAGATTTTTCGTAGCTTTGTAGAAATGGCAGAACACTCTTGCTGCCTTGGAACCTCGGGTCTCTAGGCTTGGGCACACAACCAAGTCTTCATGGCCTTATGAAAAGCCAATACAGGTAGTCCTTGAGTTACGAATGTAAGGGAGCCTGCCAATTACATTAGTAACTTGGGGATTTGTAGGAGTGAATCACGTAACTTGACCGCAATCACTCCCTGCTTTCGCCCACGCATTTGCTAATCGTAGCTGCATACTGTACGAGGTATCTCAGGTTAGGGAAGGCCATGTGGGGGGGGGGCTGGTGATGGAACAGACCACCTGCTTAAGACCACCAACCCACTGAAATACCTCATGCTTCCCACAATTGTTTCCCCCCCCCATCCTGCCAGGGTCACTTACCTTGCGAAGATCTAGCGAGCTGTCTCCTCTCCAGTCTCTCTGCTGCATGAGATCACGACTTTCAGAAGCTTCCAATCTTGTCCCACACAGTGTTTAGAAGCCGATGGCACACTTTTAGGCAGTGAAATCCGCTACCTAAAAGTGTGCCATCTGCTTCCAAACACTTGGGCAAGCTGTTGTAAAAAGCCTTTGCCGGCACGAATGGAGCTTGGGAGGCCCCTCCCAAGCTCTTTTCGTACTGGCAAAGGCTTTTTGCAAAGGGTTGCCGAAGCTTGTAGGGAGATTGCATCCCTGTAGGCTTTGGGAGCCCTTTGCAAAAAGCCTTTGCTGGTATGAACAGAGCTGGGGAGGGGCCTCAGATCTCATCCAGGCCTCATTTTGCAGAGAACAGAGGCCTAAAGTAGTGCGAGATCACACAAGATCAGTAGCATGAGATCTCGTGCTACTGATCTCACATGATCTCATGGTACTTTAGGCCTCTGTTCTCTGTGAATGCACCGAAAGCCTGAAGCAACGAAGCAGGCAAAGAAACCCCAGCAGTGGAGATCTTTGCAAAGTAAATGAGTCTCCACAGGGCAGAGTGGTGAAAGCCCAGCCGGGGTGGGGGTGGGGATAGGCAGGGCGAATGTTGCAGCGCCTCTGCCATTGTTCGTAAGTGTGACCAATGGTCGTGGTGCTGCAACATTCGTAACTTCGGGACTGGGTCATAAGTACTTGGGGGGGGGTAGGTCGTAACTTTGAATGGCCGCTAAGTGAACTGCCATAACTTGGGGATTAAGTCAAATCATCCTGATATCTGAAAGGAGAATATTTCAGAGAGCAGAGGCTATGGTTCTGCTGGTTCCTGCCAGCCAACATTTCTTAGCTGCTGGGACCCACAGCATGCCCTATTTGTCTGACCAAATTGGATGGGTAGAAATAACTAGGAGAAGACAATACCTGAAGTAACATGGCCCAAACTATGAAGGGCTTTAAAGGTGATAACCAGCACCTAGAATTATACCCCAAAACATACTGACAGCCAATGCAGCTCGCAAAGTAGTGGTGTTTATCCAATACCCTCTAATATCCATGCAGCTGCATTCTGCATCACTTTTTATGTGCCAGCAGGCAGCTTTAACTTCATTGCCTCTTCAGCTGATAGACTGTAATTGCTCCTGTTCCCTCTTTTTCCTATTACTTCTCCTCCAGCAGTCATTAATTATGGAAGGCCAAAGATACAACAGGTTCCCATCTTTCTTCTTGGTGAAAAAGTGTACACAAGACAATGCTAATGGCTTAGAATGTCTGGCAACTATTTAGAGAAAGTGCTGTGATTTTTCAAAATGGTTCTAGTCCAATGTACTTGAATTAAGAAGCACTATCTTGGGAAGCTTTTTGCTCTTTACAAAAAAAAAAAAAAAAGGAAGAAGGTGAAGAAACTGCAGTTTGGGCAAGGGCAAGGTCACATGGTTGTGCCTGCCATCTTGGATTTTTGCTTCTCCTTCCTACCTCCCCCCCTTTGATGACTCTGTTTGTGTAATTCAAAACTGTATTGTTTTTGAATGGGGATGTAAGAATTAGCTTTTCTGTTCCTGAATCATAGTGTTGGAATATAGCATTGTACAAAACTGCAAAACCAAGTATTTACTAATAATGAATGATACAAAACCTTAAAAAAAAACATACAATTCTATGATTGTACACCATTCTCTTTCTTATAACCTGTATTTAATCTTCATATTCCTGCTTTCTCCAATAGTTTCTTAGCATTTTAAAACCTATTTTCCTCCATTCTTTCTTTCCCATTTTGTAACATTGTCTATGTTTGGTTTTAATTTAAGACACCCAAGGAACTGTTTCAGATTCTTTGGTTTGAACAACTACTTATAAAACTGAGAGTTCACAAATAACAGTGTTGCATTTTTAATGTTAGTTTGTTCTTTTTTCCTCCAAAACCATAGCTGAAGAAAAGGAAGAAGATGCAAGAGAATCTGAACTCCAAGAATAATGAACATACGTAAATTACAAAAACATGGAAAGAAATTTAATTCAGTCACATTAAAGTTCATTAATTGAGAATTTGAATACGTATTGAATTCTCTCACTGAAATCATTGGTTAATTTTGCTGAGTATATGACTTTTATTTCTTTAGTTTATTAGTTGGTTTGCTTGCTTAATGTTTGAAGCAACAGACTTGTTTCTTTTTTATCTAAGATTTCCATTTCTATCTTTACTCATTCCTGCCCCTTTTCTTCGCTCCCCATCCGCTCCACCAAAAAAAATTAAACGCTATCTTTTCTGAATAATTTTCAACACTTTTATAAAGTTTGTTATGCATAGTTTAAAGAATCAATAAAATTTACATTGACTAAATTATATTGACTTGTTTTTCCTCCTAAATAATATTACATTTTTTAACTTTCTGTCCTTTTCCTTCTGGTCCAATAAAATTGCAAATAAATTCTGTTCAATTTTCACATATCCCTCCAAGAGATTTTGTACAATTCCAAGCCAAACTCTTCTGCTAATTATGATTCTAAGGGAATTAAAATTAAACATAGCCAACTTCAACCAATTAAAATGGTTGGAAGATGATACACAGACTGGAGGGAAATAAGCATGGGAACAAAAACCAAGATATCTTCTTGGCTATATCAACATTCTGCCTTACTCCAGTCACATAAATGTTCCCAACATATTCCATAGGCCTTACAGGCAACCCTTAATCTAAAACAGGTAACGTGCCAATTGCAACAAGTGACTTTGGACAGCGTACATCCTAAAAACACAAAACAATTGTAACAATTCAAACAGTACAAAACATATATGGCTGCTGAGTAAACACAATTCCCACAGTGTTTAAATTCATGATTCTGATTTTCATAATCAGAATCTTTGAAGTAGCACTTTCGTAGCTGGGTATTAAAATGTTTTGCTTACCCTATTTATTGGAATCAGTTATATGTTAAGTATGAAACTATAACTTCTAAAATTATATATATACAGTATATAAACATTTTTGAGTTAAATGCTTATGTGATTTATAATAGTCAATTTTGTAGCCAATTATAGAGAAAAGATCCAAAAAGTTACAGTAATTATATTTTAGTTATACCCAGCTTCAGTAATATTTAAGAGTAACAAATTATGACTGGATTTATTAGGCTTTTGAATGTCTTTCCTACCAATTATGCTACCCAATATAGCTATTGTTTGAATTCTGTAAAGAAGATTGAATTTCATATTTAGGGCAATATTGATGTCTTGGGAGACGAAGGCTAAATACTGATTTTCAGAAACAAATACCATGCTGCCCCCCTTAAAAGAAGGAGATCCACACCTGGAAAAGAAAAAACGGGAAGAGAAAGGGAAGCAAAGAAAGGTTACAATCATGTTGGTTTGTCAGGATATTGACCATGAAAGCGTTTAAGTAACTTAGGGGCTTTGACATGACATTTATCAACCCACTCGCTTTGGGACCTAGGGAAATCCTTCCATGCCACTTAGTATTGAACCTTTCCCCTGTATATGCGTGAGTCAAGGATCTCCTTAATTTCAAAATGTTGTTCCCCCTCTATCATAAAAGGTTCAGGAACAGGAGGGGGTCGTGGCCTTAAAGGAGACATGTTTTCAGGTTTTAATAAGCTGCAGTGAAAAACAGGATGGACTCTTATTTATTTATTTTTATTTATTTATTTGTCAAGCGTATATATGATTACGAACAAAGTATAAACAGAGTATAAACATGTTTGTGAATATATAAGTACAAGCATGGTTATGAGTACAAGAAATTTTACAAATATATGGGTACATTAGGACAGGGATGGTAGGCACGCTGGTGCGCTTATGCACGCCCCTTACAGACCTCTTAGGAATGGGCTGAGGTTGACGGTGGACAGTCTAAGGTTAAAGTTGTGGGGGTTTGGGGAAGAAACTACAGAGTCGGGTAATGTATTCCAGGCATTGACCACTCTGTTGCTGAAGTCGAATTTTTTGCAATCTAGTTTGGATCGGTTTATGTTAAGTTTGTATCTATTGTGTGCTCGTGTGTTGTTGCGATTGAAGCTGAAGTAGTCATTGACAGGTAGGACAATCTTCTTAGCGACTTTGGTAATTCCAGTTCTACTGTAATTGGATTAATGATGCGTTTGATGGGGAAGGGGCCTATAAACTTAGGGCCTAATTTTTTAGAGGGTTGTAAGGATTGGAGGAATCGTGTGGACAAATATACACGATCCCCAATTTTAAACTCCTTAGGTTCAACCCCCCCCTTTTTTATCAGCCTGGACTTTGTAAGCATTCCTAGCTTCAGCGAGGGCCTTTCGTACAATGGGCCAGGTGTTTTGTAGTTGAGTAATTCACTCTTTCAATGATGGAATTACAGGATCTTTTCCTGGCAATTCAGGCATTAAAGGTTTAAATTAGCTACTTGGAATGGAGTGAAACCAGTGCTACTCTGCACTGTGTTGTAGGCAACCTCAGCAAACGGCAGGTCGGTCCAGTTGTCTTGTTGATAGTTGATAAAGCATCTCAGGTACTGTTCCAGAACTGAGTTGGATCATTTGGTTCCACTGTTAGTTTGAGGATGCAACAAAGCATCAGCCAGGAATTTTCCCCTCCTTGTAAGTAGTGTAAGGTAAAGTTGAAGTGCCAAAAGTATTGGGCCCATCACACCTGTTTAGGAGAGAGTTTCCAAAGGGTTTTCAGGGCTTCCAGGTTTTTGTGATCAGTCCATACCTGGAAAGCAGGGGTGAAATGCTCCTGGTTTGCTCGTGCCTGTCGGTCACTGTAGAGCTGGTCGCCAAGGTAGCGTGAGGTTCCGCCCACCCACCCGGATGCCGCCATTTGGGTTCTTTTACCCTCTGTGCATGCGCAAAGCGTTCTGTGCATGCGCAGAGGGTAAAAGAACCCAAACGCCGGCGTCCAGGCAGGTGGGCGGAGCCTCACGCTACCTTGGCGACCGGCTCTACGGCGACACGAGCGAAACAGGAGCATTTCACCCTTGCTGGAAAGGATTTTACTTCCCTCCAAGAAATGCCTCCAGGAAAGGAGTGCCTGTCTAACAGCATAGGCTTCCTTTTCTCACACAGCCCATCACTGTTCGGTTTCGGTTAGTTTTTTAGACGTGTATATACAAGGCTGTAACTGTCCGTGCTCATTCTCTTGCATCAGTACAGCTCCCACTGCTACATCACTGGCATCTGCTTGGATGACAAATGGTTTGTCTGGGTCCAGGTGTTTTAGCACTGGCTCAGCAGAGAAGAGCTGTTTGAGCTTTTAAAATGCTGCCTGGCACTCCATGGTCCATTTCAGTGGTTGGCTCAGAACGGCAGCATTCTGACAGGGACCTGACACATGCATCCCATTCAATATATAGCAATAAATAGGACAATTATCTGTGCATTTGTAGGAAATATAAGTTTCCTGGTCGATTATACACTTGGTAGGCTAGCATAAAAAACCTCTAAACTCACCTGTACTATGAAAAGCACCTCTTGAGTTTTGTGTGATTGCAAATGAATTTTCTTCTTTAAATCAGCAGATGATGTTTTTAATTAAACCCACTAGATGTCACCCAAGACTGTTGTACTGCTATTACATTAAAACATTGGGAAAATAAAAATGGAAGCAAATTTCAAACTTACCTGCATTTCCTAGATAAGGCTTTTATTCAACAATTACATTTATTAAAAAACTGAATCTTGGGAGTGTATACATGTGATATTCCCTTATTTCATTTGTAACTCTCTAGTTCTCCATCTCTCCCTTCCTCTTCTTCTTCTTCTTTTTTTAAAAAAACCTGTTAAGGCATAGGTGGGGAACATAGCCATGCTGGCTCAGGAATTCTGGGAGTTGAAGTCCATAAGTCATAAAGGGACCATAGTTCCCCACTTCTATGTTAAGGAGAAAAATGCATTTTTTTCTTTTATTAGTAGTCCTAGAAAGCTTCAGACTGGAAGGACTTGTTTTCTAAAGCATTTAGGAAACTTTCACTTGCAATCTTTCTGACTAAAACTTTGGTTCATATAACTTTTAGGGCCTACTATCCTTCTGAGACCTATGGACTCTGGTAGTCCAATAGGCCATTTGTCCGTTTCTCACAAGTCCTTCTTTTATACAGATTCCTCCAATCATCCAAGGAGAAATGTATATAAATGGCATTGTTATGATGGCCATACTCTACCTTATTATCAAGGCTGACAACTGCTACTGCTCTTACAAATTTAATGTAGGTTAAGTTAAGGAAAATAATATGTGTGTTCCCCTGGTTTTGTCCCTTCTACAAAGAGTTGTCTCAATGGTTCAAGAGTAACAGTAAATTGGTGTCACTCTCCTCCTCCCCCCATAAGAACTGGGTTTTTTGTACCATGCATTGATTACTAATTGAAGCTGTTGATTTTGACCTATAAAGCCCTTCATGGCTTGGCACCCAACCGTTCTGCAGATAGTTTTGCTCTAAGCAATTAGATCTAGGATGGAGAAACTGCTGTGAATCCCACACTTTCAAGAGATTTGGGGGGAGGGGGGCTGAGGCCAGGATAGTGCTATCATTTAGTTTTCTGCAAACCTTATGTTAGCCACTGAGAATCATTTTTTTATTGCTGCAGCATATGTTTATTGTTTATTTTTTAAATTTTTATGTCACCCATCTCCTCTATAAGATGACTCTGGGTGGCAAACAAACAAACAAATAGCCAAAAAAAAAAAAAAGTCAATGAAACTGGTTTGCAAAAGCATACCAAAAGGTAACCTTGATTTGTGGAATGACCAGCAACCCAAAGAAAGCAGAATCGAATCACCCTTTGATAATTCACCTAGGATTAATGGTCTCTTTAGGGATTTCTCACATCAGCTTGAAGCCAATAGTTGCTGGGCAGTTCTCAGTTACTGAACTATTAGATTTTTTTTATGGTCAGATAATTGTATATTATTTTCATAGTAATATATTATGAGCAGCTCAGAGTCAGGTGATGACTAAATTGAATTAATTAAATAAACCACAACATCAAGGAAGCATTATAGATTATGTGAACAGAAGAAACTATTTTGTTAGAAGAGGGGGAAAACTATTTAAAACTGGAACAGTTAGACAACTTTAAACTGCTTCAGCTGTGGGTAAGACCAAGGTTCACAAAGACATATCATTTTAAAAACAGCTGGGCAACTTTGTGCTATAGTAAGAAGGATGTGAAGATGACCCCTGGGTCAATGGTGTAACTACAAGCTTTTATTGCAAATTTGACTATTGGCCAGTCTGAGTCCTTATTTTTTCTTCCACAATGCAACTGTTGTGGCCAAAATCCATCCAGCTACAATTTGCTTTTTATAAATTATTTCAGAAAATTAATTGATAAATCCACACAACAGTAGTAGATGTACAAAAGAAGAACAATTATTCTAGTACAAAAGAAGAATTGTTTACTATGTACGTCGTTGGTATCTTAAGAAAATGAATGAGTAACATTTTAGATAGAAATTTGAGAATACTGCTGTTGCCAAGGTTATGCATACTTATTCCCTGACCATCTAGAAAATGGTTTCAAATGTGTCAAGATCCAAAAAACCTTGTCTGAATAGTGAGAGTTGTGTACATTCATCAAAAGCACGTACATCTATTTGAAGTGCATTTCCACTCATTTCTCCGCCAGTTTTCACCTACAGCAATCATTCCACCAGAGGGCGCTATCATGCTTCTTTTAAGCTTTGCAGAAAGCTCCAGGTTTTCAATCCAGATGGACTGTATAATACATAAGACTTAACTTTCACAACTACTGTACTGCCTGAATTTTCAGTTACTTCTAAAAGTTTTTAAGAAGAGATTGGATAACCATTTGTCTGAAATGGTATAGGGTTTCCTACCTAAGCAGGGGGTTGGACTAGAAGACCTCCAAGGTCCCTTCCAACTCATATCCTATCCTATCCTATCCTATCCTATCCTATCCTATCCTATCCTATCCTATCCTATCCTATCCTATCCTATCCTATCCTATCCTATCCTATCCTATCCTACCCTACCCTACCCTACCCTACCCTACCCTACCCTACCCTACCCTACCCTATTTTTGACTATAAGACCATGTGCAGGGTTTTTCTTGTTTTTAGTTATGGTATGTAAATTAAATTATTTTAGGTGTCATATGAATTCCTATCATATCAGGAAATCTCCAACAAATATTATATGTCAGCTTAATTTTTATCAGCATCATGGATTTTAGAACAACAAAACAGTAAACAGTCATTGTTCAATTGTACTGCAAAATACGAAACAATTCTAGCATCTTATCATTACTAAAATTATCTAGTGGAAACTAATGCATAGCCAATTAAAAATGATATAAGCATCATTCTTCATTAATTCCAGACGTCTTTATTTTAGATTAATTATAGTTAAAATGTACATTCTAAACTTTAATTTAAAGTTCAAATATAGTTAAAAAGTAGATTTTGTCGTTGTCAAGGAATTATTTAAAAAAGAAGGGAAAAAATCCTGTCAACATGGTTCACTTGAAGTTCCAAACAAAAATCTAAGTGAGGCCTTTTCTTTCTATTAAAGTCAGTTCCTGAGTTCAGAACAGATTTGGCTGTTAGCCCAAGAAAACAGACTGCAGTGCAGTCTTTGTGGCTATGAGTCTCCAGATATAAATTCAATTATTGTTTAATTGTCCAAAATGATGTGTTTCCAGTTAAATGCAATATTGGCTCCATGAGTTAACGTTTCAACTGGTGGATTAACCATCTGCCACCTTTTCTCCCCTTTCATCTCTCTGCAGAAACACATGGCCAGAGACGGTACCTAATAAAATAGAAAATTCAAGAGGTGCATGAGAAGGGGATACAATAATTTGAAGAGAAACAAAGAGAAGCTCTATATATGGCAACATCGTGATACGATCAAGTAGTTTTCATTATCTTTACATTTGAGTTAAGGATTAGGCACTTGAGACTTTTTAAGGATCCCTGGAAGGAAGGGAGAAACTATAACCTTGTTTCTTGCCCAATAGTTAGGAAGAAGATTGAAAACAAGAAATTCAGATTTCTCTGAGGTCTACATATAGACCATCAATGTGAAAAAGCAGCATCTGAGTGACTTGAGCCAATCACTTTCTCTCAGCACAATTCACCTTACAGGACTGTTGTTGTGGGGAAAATAGGAGGAGGAAGGAATATTAGGTATGTTTTGCTACCTTGGGTTATTTATAAAAAAAACAACAACAAAGGAAGGACAAAAACAAGTAAATAAATTTGAAAAACATAAATCAGGAACCTATGTCAGCAATATAAGGCAGGTCTGGTCTTATACACTGGTCTCCTGTCTTAGCCATAAAAGCCAGCTGGGTGACCTTGGGCTAGTCATTCTCTCTCAGCCCAACCCATCTGATAGGGCTGTTGTGGAGGAGAAAATAGGAGAAGGAAGGTGTGTTGGATATGTCCCCCCCTTCTGGGGTGGGTTCTACCTTACCTTGCTGCCAGTTCGCTGCCGGTGCAACCCCCCCCCAAAAAAGCCAAAAACAAGATGGCGACGCATGTGCAGTGCCGGAAACATGGCTTCTGCACATGCGCAGAAGAAAAAAAAACCCAGAAAAAATAAAAAATCCAAAAAAATCCAAAAAAATTCAAAAAAAAAAAAAAGAGATGGCGGCGCCCACGGACCGGCACCGACCAAACTGGATCCATGATG
>QLTV01000402.1:804377-831902 GCA_003457575.1 Thermophis baileyi
GAGAGAGAGAGAGAGAGAGAGAAAGAGAGAGAGAGAAAGAGAAAGAAAGAGAGAGAGAGAGAGCGAGAGAGAGAGAAAAAGAAAGAGAGAGAGAAAGAGAGAGAGAAAGAGCGAGAGAGAGAGAAAGAAAGAGAGAGAGAGAGAGAGAGAGAGAGAGAGAGAGAGAGAGAGAGAGAGAGAGAGAGAGAGAGAGAGAGAGACTGATTGTGCTACTGAGATCCTGTAGGATTTGCTTCTGAAAATTAGCAGCACAGCTGTCTGCCATTTCAGCATAGCACATAGGCTTGTCTCACTATACACTTAGAATATTTTTTATAAATTCTAATCTCTGAATCCCTATGCTATTCTCTTATACAATGTGGTTTTGAAATATTTTGGATCATCACTCATCCATTTTAGGTTAGGGGGCAAGACTTAAATTTTTGCACCCCACCCATAAATGCATGTTTTTTGCTTGCAGCAACTATTACATTTGGATCATTTGAATACTGTTGCTGAGCTCTCATTATGGCTTGTAAAGTCATCCTAGATTAAGAACCAGTGGCCAAACTTAACTTTTACCTTAGGACCTTGCTTCAACCAGAAGAACAAAGAAGTGTCAGGGATCAGGAAAAAAAATATCTAGATTTGGTATAATTTAATTTATATTGCATTTAATTAACATTCAGCTACATTTATTTTAAATAAAGTTAATATTCTCTTATCTTTTTTATTATAGCATGTTAAAAATTGCCAATTTGATGGCAACTTCTGGAAGGACCCTGGTGCTGTATCTGTGTTTGTTAAGGGCTGTGTGTGACTGATACTGAGCTTCAGGTTTACATTTTGTGTCCTTCTTGATGTACATATGGAAATCTCATACAAGTGGGTTTCAATGGTGGAAGCAACAAATGCATTCCCATATGTCTGTAAATGAAGGATTCTCATCCACTGGATGATCGGATTGCTGCACTGACACAAGCTCCAGCTTTTGAAATTGGATTGGCTCTCCTGAAATCTAAGATGCATGGAAAATTGTGATCCAATTTCTTTTTTCTGTAATATATTGAACTTCATAATGATGTGGTCATTTCCTCCCCAAGTTCTCACTGCTATAACCTCTTCAAGTAGCTCTTCCCCATTGGTTAGGAGTAGATCAACGAGAGCTGCTACTGCTGATTCTCCTTTAGCCTTTTGGAAAATAAGGTAAGAAGAGCACTGAAGACTTGCTGGGATCTTGCAGTTTTGGCCTACCTGACTTTCTTGGAGATGCTTGTAATGTTAACAATTTAAGTGTAGTTGAAGTCTCTCATTACTATGTTTTTTCTTACTTGAAAGTTCTATAATCTGGTTAAGAAGGATATTCTCCAGGTCTTTTGCCTGGATTGTTTATATACCCTACAAATATATCTTTATTTCTTCCTTCCTTATATTCTTACTCAAATGCTCCAACTAGACCTTTTGTGCTCATAACCCTGAATCTCAAAAAATATGTGCACATCCTTCATATATAAGGCTACTCTTTCTCCTCTTTTATCCAATCTATTCTTTTGATTAGTTATACGCTTCATTCCTTACTTTTCATTCATGGGTTTGATCCTATAAGATTTCAACAATATCTACTAAATCATATGTACCATCCTGCATTAAGACTCCCAGTTATTCCTGATATAACGTGACCTGTTCCTTATTATTCTTTACATGCTCATTATTGGGTGCCTCCACACTTTGCATATGCCTCCCAGTTCCATTCCGAGTATTTGATGTCATACTATTTTCAGAACGTTCTTCTCCCATTCCCAAGAATTCAGTTTAAAATCCTTTAGATTGCTTTGCAAATCACCTTCCAAACACGTTTTTTCTCTTCTTGTGAGGTGTAGTCCACCTCTTTTGTACCTCACCTCTTGCAGCAACTGCCATGTCAGAAACGTGTTCTAGGATCAAAGGACCTAAACCATTCTAATTGGCATCTTCTGACAATCCATTTGTTCAGTTCTAACATTTTCTCTCCTGCTTGGTCATGTCCTTGGACAGAAAGGAGTAAAAAAAAAAGCAACTGTGATAACCTGTCACTCTTCTGCCCAGAGCTTCATAGTCCCTTGCAATATCTTCAAGGGCCTTGTATTTGTTTCCAAATCGATCAGTAGAAAGGAACATTTGATGACCTTTGGGAATCTTTTTGATACACTCCAAATTGTCTGTTCCAGGAAGGCAGCAATTTCCTTTTGATGGATTATCTAGCCAACAGATTGTGGCTTCAACCCTTCTGAGCAGGGAGTCTCTGATTATTGCCATCCATTACTCCCTATTTCGGGTTTAGGGCAGGAATCCTTCCCTTTTCAAGCTTATATTTGTCAGTTCCTAAGGTCCGTGGCAGCTGCTCTTCATCCATGCATCCATAAATGTCATCAACAGGGAAGTCCTTAAAATTATTCTGAACCTCCAAAGTGTAAGAGCACTTCCTGACAGCTTTGAACCTTTCTGTCATATTCCTCCATTCCTCCATTTCTTTCACTTCCTCTATCTTCCTGGAGGTGTCCTGGTGTTCTTGTCTGTATAGAAGTGCTTCCTGTCTAATCCAAGAATTCTCCATCTTCCTTGATAAGCTAGAAGGTGAACACTGTTGCCTTCAGCCTCTCCACCCTATCTCCAGAGCAATAATCAGCCAACCCTTACAACATGTATAGTTCTTGTCTTCAGGAAGGTCACAAAAGCATTTTCCTCCATCTCTATGTTCCTCTGATGAACAACAAGAAAACAGATTCCTCCCCCTTGATCTCCCTTGCCAAATAGCTATTGAGCAAAAGCACAACCAATTAACACACACTTTCGCTCTACCAAACATTATTGTAATACTTAAAAATTGTATATTTATAGATATATTTGGAGGGGTGGGGTTGAATATGTGACTGCTATGTGATTTAATAAGTAGATGTTTTAAAGAAACAATGTGAAACCTTCCATTATTGGTTGCAATCATGAAAAATATTTATTCACTGAAATCTGCATATGCTTTGGAAAGAAATATCCAATTGATACATTAAAAAAAACTACAAAGGAAATACAAGTATAATTTTAATGTCATATGTAAATTTGGCACTGAATTTTCAATGCTAATGACAAATTTCAAGAGAAGGTAACAGCATTTTCAACTATATCCTGTCTATTTCACACCCCTTATATAGTTTTAGAAGATCTAAAGATTATTGCAGAAAAAATTTCAGGTGGTATCATTGTTAAAATACGACCAAAATAAAAGCAAAATGATGCTGCTAACAACCTTGCTGAGGAACATAATTCATTGCAGAAGTTGTGTTTCCCTTTGCAATACATGCTTAAACCAACAAAACCTCAAGTCACTTCTGTCACCTAAGCAATTTTCACAATTTCAGCCTCAATATAAGAGATATTTCAAAATCTGAAATGTACTTTGCTGCAATCAGTCAATGGCTAACATTACTTCCTGTTCTGTTTGTGGGTTTGCAAATGTTAAAAAACTGTTCTGAAGCACAGAACTAAGTTGCTGTGGAAAATAAGGAAACTATGGCTAGTTGTAGAAAGCAAATAATTTCTGGCTGGACTAAGTCCATATCAACATATATGATAATGATTATCATTATTTATCTGAAAGTGCCTTAAAAATAGGTTTTAACTTAAAAAACCTTGTTGCATTGTTCAGTGTGGCTCTTGGTTTTACTCCTAAAGTTGCTTCTTAATTGTTTTTTTTAAAACCCTCAGAAAGACTACCCAAAATAGCATAATAGCTTTGTATGCCCCAATGAGAATTATTGGCACATGCCATTTTCAAATTGAACTTTGATTTATGAATAATGCCATTCATTCCCTTGCACAAAGCAATTGCTTGCTTATACAAATCATTGGCACTGCTGCTTCACCGGGAAGGCATTGCATTGGCTATTAGAATAAAAACTGTATGCATAGGAGTAGCGAATATAAGCTCCAGAATCTAAGATTTTGAGAGTTCAGATCAAATGCGTTTTTCACATGGCATCTGTTTCTAGCTATAACCAGTGCAATGATTTCAAGAAACATGTAAGATATAAGGCCAACCACCTTCTTGTTTAACAGTTTACCCCTAATCCTCAGTTGCATAGAAACTAGGGATAATTCTGTCATTACCTTCTGTACTAAAACACGCAATCAGCAAAACTAGACTGCATTCAGCTTCTAATCAATGTTGTAACTATGACTGGTCAGGGCATAAAACCAGGAAAATCCACTAAGGCGTCTCCCAGTCACTGACCATGAGTGGCAGCTGATCAGAAGGTTAGCAGGGCATCATTGTGCTAGAAGGTGGTGAGGATAACCCAAGAGATTGCATTTAAAGTTAAATGTAAGATTTAGCTATTTGGATTTGTAACACACCACAAGTAATGTGACCCCACCCAGATTAGTTTTATTTGACAAGACTTCCATAACTTTGGGTGGGTAATTTCCCTTTAGTTACTCCCCATTATATTGACATAGTCAGCATATGAGAAACATATTCTGAATGGCAACACCTACTTGTATGTGGTATCTATGCTGTAACCAAGCTCATTCAGTTCTTCTTCTGACGTAAAAGAGGGAGCAGTTGTGCGTGCCTCCCACTTAGTCCATTCAAACAGTCCAGGTTCTATCCGAATTTTAGCTTTCTGTTCTATCAGGAGCCCTGTAATTGGATATAATGATATAATGAAGACCACTCTTCAGATCTGATTCCTTCATTCAATAAATATCTAGGTTTTTTTAGCTTATAAATTCAAATAAAAAAAACCCACAAAGTAAACAGATAAAATCGAAGATGGAAAGAAAATCATAGATGAGTATGATACTTAAAAGGTGTAGACTTGATCTAAAATGGATCTTCTCTGAAGCAATGGAGGATAAAGCAAGATGGTTTTGAAAGTTCCCTTTTACTCAGAAAGGAAGAGAAAATTAGAAATAACTAGTTTAAAAGGATATACTTCTGTCCCCTTCCCCTTCCCCTCCCCCAATAAAAGGAAAAAAGGGAAAGGAAAAGGAGAAGGCGTAGTTTAAAGGCAGAGCTTCAATTACATTTACAATGATTAGGAGAAATGTTTAAACAATGTATCAAGAATGCTCTTTTATAAGCTGCTTTTATTGGCAGCCATATTATTGAAAGAGTTATGTGAATTTCGTGTCCAAACCAGAGGAATAATTTCCTTGAATTCCAATCCTTTGAATCACAACATTAATTTACCTCTGCAGATGGCTGGGATGGTGGTACTTAAATTATGCTAGGTAGGAAAAAAGGAAGTTATCTTGTAGTAACAGGAACAGAAAATTGGTAGAGCAGTAAACCTCGGCTACTCAATAAAACAACTGTTCATATTGGAAAGCCTTACCTTCTAATAGATGATAAGCAGTTTGAATACAGTGTAATGCTGGAGAAGAGTATACACAGCCAACAAACACTTCTTTTTCTAGCAAGGCTTCTCCTATTAGTAGAAAATATTAATTTTTCTTTTTTTTCCACACAAAAAAGGGAATGGGTGCAAATTAATACATTTTCATGAATATCAGTTGAAATTGTTTCAAACAATCAAACTGGGAAGATTTGAGTTCTGTACAGTTTTAATGTGGTTTCTTAGTGGATTCCATCCTCTCCTTATATACAGTTCAAACACCCTGATTCCCACAAGCACATACCCACAACCCCTTTCAAAATGAAAAGAAGCTATTAGAGTCTTCCTGATAATTTGGTTTTAATAAGTAGATCATTAAAATGTTGTACAATGTAAAAAAGGAGTATTAATTCATACTTCATCTGTGCAATATGAGCTTGATATAAAATCATGATTCCTTTACATTGTTTCTAAGGATGCTCCTAATGCTGTTCAGGCATAATTCTCCCATAGCTAACTAAATATAGTATTAAAATACATTCCACCAAAATATTATGACCAAGACTTTTCTCTAAGACTTAATGTCAGGTGCATCCAGTTTAAAGAGGCTTACAATTATGATGTACATGTTTAAAAAATACATTTGTATGTAAATTTGTATGGGTGTTATATCAAGAAAAGCCAAATAATAATTTCTGAGATTTTAAAACTCCTCATTTTTCTTCCTCAGCTGCTGATTAATATACTAAAAAGCTTACCAGTCAGTCTAGATTGAAATGTGCCACAGCACGATAAAGGAGGATCATATTTATAGCGTTTAATATAATCATCTTGATTTGGTAAACTGGAGGGGAAATTGAGGTCTCGTCGATAATATTTTCCTGAAACAAGATGACATTAACCTTATTTAATTTAATTTTGTTAATTACCCAGCTGATCTTAACATGCTGCTCTGGCTAGTAAGATTATTGCTTAGTTTTTCCTCAGAATTATAATCCCAATCTTTTCTCCAAATGTAAACTATCATGAAAATCTCCTGATGAGTAGATGTTTTATTAATTTACATGAAAATCATTTTAAATCCTCAGTACATCTGGGAACTGATGGGAAGTTCGTGTCTCTTCTTTCAATGCAATACAAAATAGATGAATCATTGTTCTTTTGTTCATTTCTGTTCACATAATCCACTGCTTTAGATCACACCTGCAATATCAGATCTCTAAACCTTTACTTACCATCTGATCCAAAACATTGCTGTACCCAAGATTTCCCAAACACCTGGTCTACTCTTTCTCCATGGCAAATTACCAACATGTCTCTCTGGGTTGTGGTTTGTGCTGATAACTGAAAGAAATTAATTTACAACTCTGCTTATTGAAATTATTGAAAGATTAGTAGTTCAGATGAACAAAAGCGAATTCATATAGCAACTAAATTGATGAGATCTGATCAGCCTTTTTCAACCTTCGCAACTTTGCTGGTTGGGGAATTTGGGGAGTTGAAATTCACACATCTTAAAGTTACCAAGGTTGAAGAATACTGCATTTGATTGTACTATCGGTTTTATATTTATGCAGCGAACTTGTGACAGAACAGTGTGGATAATGTAGCATGTTTCATGAAGCAAAAACACTTGCTTGAATAAAGTCTATCAATAATAGCTTTCTGTATGAAGAAAAAAATGTTGTTATGAGAAACTCATGAGTAGGATGTAATGTTTGGTTGTAGCCTCTATGCAGGGGCATCTACAGCAGGCTACAAAGGAGAGCAAGTGAAGAAGTAAGCCTCATGGCATTGCAATATTTGGTTGCAAAGGGCAACTATCCTTTGCTACAGATCTTCTGTGAATTCACTGAAGATTTAGGTAATACGTTACATAGTTATTAAATATTTAAACATTCACTCACTATAATTAAACTGTTAAGAATACAGTCTAGACTATCTTTCCCAAAATGCCGTCCCCCCCAAATATTAGATTACAGTATCCATCATTCAAACAAAGTGCTATGCTATGTGGAAATGATGAGAATTAAAGGCAAATGCCTCTGAGAAAGCACCAGGTTGAACTTGGTCAATTAAGATACTTTCTCAAAAATGATAAAGGAACATATAAATCTAAAACCAGAAATATTTCTGTTGGGTATTATATCAGAAAAATATAATAAAGGGACTATGTATCTAATACTACATGTATTCACAGCGGCTAGAATTGTATTTGCACAACATTGGAAAAGTGTGGAGATCCCTACAGAAGAGAAAATAATAAAAAAGATACTAGAATGTACAGAAATTGATAAACACTTGAAATTAAAGAGAAAGAAGACACAGAATATTTTGAAATATGGGATTCGTTTTATCAATGGTTAACTAAGAGAAACAGAAGTTAGAACTTTTAAAATTATAAGAGAATTTTACTATGAGGACTTATTACAATATGTTTATTATTAATATGAATTAGTATTAATAATAAGTATTAATATTATGATGAGAAAACACTGTTATTATATGACCACTACTAAGGAACATTATTATTATGATGTTGTTTATTGCTCAAACTCATTGTAACCAGACAACACACTGTTTATATAGATGTTGAAATTGTTGCTCTTTATATAGAAAAAAAAAAGATACTTTCTCAAAAGAATTGCAGGAAGAATTTACTTATGTGCATGCTGTAGATTTACATAGAATGAAATCTTTAAGGTAACTTTTTAAAAAGTTGGTTGATTTCTGAAAATAGATGTCCTTGCGCTTTGGCAATTTTGATAATGTTACTCTTTCATCTAGAAATCCTGAACTAAAATTTGAAAACTGGATAAATGTTTCCTGTATCTAAACGTTTAATACCTAAACTTGTCTTCCTCTTCATTCTCACACATATTCCATAGATCAAGATCCCTGAATTTCAGTTACCTGATGAGCAATCATTTTGACTACATTCCTTGGCACTGGATTTGGAATCTTTGTTTTAAAGCAAGTTTTGATTTGGTTCTTAGGAAGTTGGCCTGCATCTGCAGAGAAAATATATTCTCTGAAACATAAATAGCAAAGAACAAAACAGAAAACAGTGAGAACATTTGGAGTCACATATATCTTTGGACTGAATGTAAGACAACACATCTCAGAAGAGTAATTTCCCTCATAAATGGAACACAGTGTTCTTACCAAGAAACCTGAGCCTACACAAGACTCTCCTGTGACTAAAGTGGGAAGTAGGAATTCTAGTAATCCCCAGATAATTACAATGTTCATAAACTCACTCAGTATATAGTGAATGGTCTGTGATAATGGGAGTTGTATCTGAAAATATCTTGGTGTTGGCAATAGGGAAATAAGAAGAAAGAGAATTATGGGCTCAATGTGCTAATCAGTGAAACTGAACCGTTTAGTGACAAATGACAGAAAGTTCAGAAGCAATACTCCATTTTCTTAGTATTCCTTACTGGTATAATTAAATCTGCATTTTATGCAGAGTAAATGGCATATTTCCCCTTCAGAGCACGTCTATCTACTTTTGATGCTTTCTAGCATCTACAACCAAAAATGCCTCCATAGCTATTTTAAGCAAAAACCATTTAAAAAAAAAACATCCTTAGCTGTCAAAGACACAGAAACAGTTGTAAGATTATGTCTCAATTTAATGGCCACGACAATATATTCATTTTCATTTTGATTTCATGAGTCTGCCTTGCAATGCTAAAATAATAGATAGAAAGCTGAGACCCAATTCCATTCATTGGCTGGGTTACTCATATTCCTTGAAGTGGAATGGGGTACCGTATTTTTCGGAGTATAAGAGGCACCTTTTTACTCCCAAAAAGAGGATGAAAACTTGGGTGCGTCTTATACACTGAATGTAGCCCCACCCAGCCACCCCCACCCTTTGGCCTCTGCCTCCCAGCAATTTGCCTCCTTGCAGCAAACAATGCAGAGCCTGATTAGCACAAGCAACTGATTATTGGCCTCCCGACCATCAGCTGAGTGGCTGCAGGCAGGCCCAGGTGCTAAAATGAAAGTGAAACTAGAACTGCAAGGAGGCAACTTGCTGGGAGGCAGAGGCAGCGTTTTATTTTCTTGTGCAAATCAGACTGCTGAAACTGGATGCAAGGAGGTAAGTCAATAACTATAAATGTCTACAGAATGTTCAAATTATTAGACTTATTTTTTAAAGACTGCTTTATTATTGTTCTAGACAACTTAACAAAATGAAGAAGCTTTTTAAAATAAACGCTTGATCTGAAGAGGCCCAGTGCTATTGTATCTTCTTTTAAATAGCAGAGAATAATGTATACTTCAAGAAAGCCACATCAATTTTAACAGTATCTGTACAAGTAATAATCTGAAATGTAACAGTGTTCTGTATTAGTATTAAAATAAGGCAGCTGAGTTAAACCCTGACTTAGTCATGTTTGCAGTAGATCTATTTAAATAATTGGGAAGAGTTAATGTGACTACATTTAAGAAAACTTTCTGCCATTAATATACTGCCATAATGTACATTTCTCCAATTCTTTGCTATTTCTATGGTCAGGCACACATGTACAGAAATACACAGCAAACAGTGTATATCATCTGTACTGTTTGCTGTTTGCTGTTTGCTGGGAGGCAAATTGCTGGGAGGCAGAGGCAGATTTTTTCCCCCTTGTTTTCCTCCCCCAAAACTAAGGTGCGTCTTATACTCCGGTGCATCTTATACTCTGAAAAATACGGTATATCTTTTGGCTGTTACATAATTTTATGTTAATCTGCATTTAGATAGGGATAGCACTGGTAAAGGTCTCTCTCTCTCTCTCTCTCTCACACACACACACACACACAAACACACACATACACAAGCATGCACACAAATGCACACAAAGCTCTTAATTTAGGATGGGGAAGCCTTCAGCCTATGACCTAATCACCAGGCTGATCTATCTTGTGTTGCTGCAAGTGAGGTTCTGTCTCTAAAATGATGAGTTAAGAAATTTTTAACCAACTAATACTAACCTGTGTTTAACCCAGGTATCTGACTCATTGGCTTTTTCTGTGTAATTTTCAGGAAGAAATCCCCGGCATCCAGTTTGGTGAGATATACCAATTGTCCATCCATCACATATTTCATGTTGCTGTGACCGATCAACATATATAAGATCTCCTGAATTCAACATTAATTCATCAATATTTTGAGGCTTGTACTGGAATAAGGCCCTCAAAACCTTAACAGAAGCCAGTAAAAAAGTCAGTGTTAAATTGAAAAATATTTCATCAAATATTTGTATACAAGTTACATTTGTATATGTTTTATTTGATCCATTAACCTGATTCATAATGTTGACATGCAGTTGTAACCATAACCTTACATCATTAAGCATGTCCTTCACTTGATTAAGAATATTTCCAAAATTCACTTCAGAATTAAATCCCATTGATTTCAATAGAATTTATTTAACAAAAAGGAGATGGGATTTGACTGCTGGAAAATCAGCTACATTATATCAATAGTAGGAGAAAACATAGGGTGGACAAGGTGATGCTCTTGGACTTTCAAGAATGTGATAATCTGATTGTGTGAAATGTTATCATGGAAGGAACACTTGTCTTCTGCAACATAATTATCAATGACAGCTAAAATAGTTGCTCAGTAATGCATAGTTATTATGGTTAAATCAAAGCCTTTTCAGATCTCTATGATTTTGCACCATACTTATTTTTATGTATAAGATTCAAATTTTAATTCAGTAAGAAATTCCTCAATAAATAAATTGACAAGTATAATGTTTTTGATTCATTTGTTTAATTGGATTTTTTTAATCTACTTTTCACATTTGTGTGGTGAATGGTGATCATGTTTTAGTTCATATTTATGCAGAAATATTGAAAATTTAAAAGGTTTCACAAACTTTTAAGCACTGCTCAAACATTCACAGATTTTAATTTTAAGAGATTTAACAAACAGAGCATGCAAGTGTGATGGAAAAATTACTTTGGTTTACATTTTAGTGAAAACTTATCAACTTTGTATTTTGTGAAGTAAAACTCAGTTCTACTATAAGTTCAACATATTCAAAATTGTATGATGCAGTATTCCCATCAAAACTATGCATGAATTATAATGATTTGGGCAAAAAGTGTACAAGATTCATATATTAATGAAACAGTAGAAAATGGCATTCAAGAATATTGCTTTGAATAATTCTTTAACAGGTTCAGAGCAGTTATCCATACATACAGTATATGAGTATACTGTATGTATGAATATTAATATATCTTTTTGAGTGCCATTCTAAAAATCTATGAAAAGATACAAAAATGGGTGAACTTAGAAACAGAGCAAGCCTGAAGTGGACGGATTCCAGGTAATACACCTACCTGATAATGGACAAAGCGCATATCCCTAGAATAGAGAGCTGCCACCCACTGGCAACTTTGCTTAGGGTTGATTGATTTGGCCAGTTGTTCCAATGTCTTTTGATGATGAGGATAAAATTTGTGGGCTAAAGTGAGGTGGAGTTGCTTTATTGAAGGCTTCACACAGCAATCTACAGACAAAACATAACCAAACAGTATCTACAAGGCTGTATTAGGTATTACTGTATTATTCTCAGTCTTGCATTCGAAAAAGTGTTGCAGCATTGAACTGATGCACAGAGATATCATATGACCAACCCTTCAGAAAATAGCCCCCTTGCTTTCAGTGGTATACGTAGATCCTCTTAGAAGTTAAATACATACAGGCAACTATTAGAACATATTCCAATACCCACAAAGCTACTCAGAAGGGACTGTTATATAGAAGGGGAATGTAAAGGACAGCTTCCCCTCTCACAAACCTGCTTCTCTGCTTGTAGACATTATGACTTCTAAATTATTGTTACCTGCTAAGACTGTGGCCTCTGCAGCAAAAGCAGCAGCGAATGATTGGATGACATTTGCAGGGCCATCACTAAGAAAGAAGCCAATGTAGGTGCTGGAAGAATGTAGTGATAGGGAAATCATCACAGGAAAACTGCTGGAAAATTGGCTACCGGCTTTTTCTAGAGCTTCATATAAGCCACCAACTTTTTGGTCTTCACACTGGGGAAAAAAAAGCTCTTAAGTTAGAGTTACAGACAAAGAGCTGTGTTAACCGTTGAATGTAGTATAATATATAAAACTAAAACCTTTAAAGTAAAAGGATATGATCAATAACAACTGAAATAGGTCAGAGGTGGGTTCCTACTGGTTCTAACCGGTTCTTTAGAACCGTTAGTAGCTTGGTGATGATGTCACGGAGCCGGTTCTGTCGGTGTCTCTGTGGGCGCCGCCATCTTAGATTTTGCTTCTGCGCATGTGCAGAAGCTATTTTTTATTGCTGCGGGCATGCGCGCGCATGGCGCAACCCTGTGCGAACCAGCAGCAAAAGGATCCAGAACCCACCCCTGGTATAGGTCATTTCATCCAGCTACTGGCTTCACTTCTGAAATCCAAGACACTTTTCATGCTGCCACAAGCAGGGGTGGGTTCTGACTTACCTCACTGCCGGTTCACTTCCTCCCGTGCCGCGTGGGTGCATGTGCATTGCGCGCATGCGCAGTGCTGAAAATCCAGCTTCTGTGCATGCGCAGAAGCAAAAAACAGCTTCTGCGCAGAAGCAAAAAACAAGATGGCAGCGCCATAGAGAGAGCCGGTTCGGGGGCGTGTCCAGCTGGTCATCACTGCCGGTTTGGTGAGCGGGTGGAAATTCCCGTTACCGGTTCTAAAGAACCGGTCCGAACCGGCAGGTACCCACCTCTGGCCACAAGCAGGGGTGAAATGCTCCCGGTTTGGGCGTGCCTGCCGGTTGCCGGAGAGCCGGTAGCAACGGCAGCGTGAGGCGTCGCCCACCCGCCCGGACGCCGCCATTTGGGTTCTTTTACCCTCTGCGCATGCACAGAACGCTTTGCGCATACGCAGAGGGTAAAAGAACCCAAATGGCAGCATCCAGGCGGGTGGGTGACGCCTCGTGCTGCCGTCGCTACCGGCTCTCCGACGACCGGCAGGCACGCCCGAACCGGGAACATTTCACCCCTGGCCACAAGTCTCCTGACCATTTTCTTGCTGGCAATTGCTCAGTTCTTCTCATGAACAAATCTTCCAGCGGGACACCAAGGTTGTACAAAAACCAGCATCCTGTCAGCATTCCACTCTATTCTACTCTATCCCACTTTCTCTGTTTCTTTTGCAGCATTTCTTCTTGCAGCAAGAGAAAAAAGCCACTCAGTTGAAAAAGCACAGGGAAATAATGGCAATGGTGTCTTGCAGGGGCTGTGGGGAGTCACTCAGCAGAAAATATTAAGGAGGCAAAAATGCTTGCCTATTAAATCATCTCCAGGGCTAACACTGCAAAATAAACTTCATCGTATTTCCTCCTGTACCACAGATGAGAATGAAGTTAATGAGCTCAGCTATAGAAAAGCGTCACTGGTGTAAGAATAGTAAGTGTGACACAAATCCCATATTAGCACACATGCAGAGTGAAATTATCTCTGAGCTTAATCTTTAGCTTAACCCAAATAGTGCATTAAACTTTACACAGCAAGGGAAGATTGCAACAATAAGAGATACCAGAATGTTATTTAAGCCATTGTCATCTCACACACAAAAGTAACTTACTGTGAAGAAGTCAGAAAGTGTAATGTGTGGGAAATTTTCATGGGCTTTGTTTTTTCCACACTGGCATTTGCTTTCTCTCCAAAACTCCAGCAGAATGTCATTCAAGGGACCCGTTGGACACAAATAGAGGGCATATTCCTGAGGGATGGGATCTTCTAAAGAAGGATCATTGCAGTGAGAATGCAACCTGCAATTAAAAAGGAGAATGGATCAGTTGTTGTTTTTGTGTTTTTCAGCTAAGGCACCACATGAATAAAAAGAATGCAAAGAAGAGTGATCTAGGACTCGATAAGGTCTACTGGCTTCCCTTCTGAGAATGGATAAGGTCAAAAACTAGGCAACTCTTTCTTGCATCTTAGAATGCTTTTAAAGGAGAAAACAGCTGTTTTAAGCCTTGTAGAGCCTTAAAGCACCCACTTAAAAACTGGCTAATTCTCTCAGAACGTATGCTACTCCCACCTATTTTAAAGTATGGCCCTTCACATGTTAATCTCTCAACTTGTCCGAAATTGCCCATAGAAATGTAGATTGGGAAAAGTGGTAACATAATACTATTTTTTTTTAATTTAGGGCAAGTTATGCTAAAGCTTTTCAGACAGATGATTATCTGATGACCTCCACTGAAGGGAAACAAACCACTTTGTAAGACAATTTCACTAGTTGATAATTTATTGGCATGTTTATGGAGATTCTCTTATCATCCAGGCCATGGTTGTCCCAAAGGTACTTTTTCAAAGGTGTTTTTTTATTGTCATGAAAATCCTCCTAACACCTAATTTAAATCTATCATTGGTTCTGTTCCTGCCTTATGGAACAATAGAGAAAAGCCAACTCACTCCTCTGCATGGCAACCATTTAGACTTCTGCTGTCATATCTTAGTCTTCTCCTCAGTAAAACACATGCCCATCTCCTCCATTGTTCCTCATAGGAATTGGTTTCCAGGTCTCTTACTTACCCTTGTCTTTACTTGTGCCAATTGGTCAATGTTCCTTCAAACTATGATACCAAAACTAAACATATCTCCAGAATAGAATGGTTAAAACTACAATTCTTGTTACAAAAAGTCCACTGAGATTATTCTAGTTTAAAAGTACCCTAGGTTCATCCTTCTCAAGATTAAATAACAGCTAAGCCTACAATAAGATATTGGGGATAATTTTTCTTAAATAAGCCCCAATTTCAGAAGCATATTTTGGTTATATGCTCCTCACAATCATTTGTCTGTGAGATGGGCCATATAAATATTATAAAATAAATAATAAATACATATTTGTTCCCAGAACTGTAAATGTTACAACTTTTACACATTTAATAATCACATTTTTAAAGAATCTGATCATGTCAGTTTCTGGTAGTTCTGATGAAAAAGCAGTCTTTCTCCACTGCCAAGTTAAATAGTTGTCCACCCATCCATGAGTCAGTAGAAAATAGTGCTAGCATAATATTTGATTTTTCCTTTGCACATTCCTACCCCACCTCTTTTGTTTCTATTCTGAATGGTCATGTCCATTTTTTGAGTGTGTGCTGCCTTTTGTTTAATTTTCTGGTGGTGTTGCCCTCTGTTATTTCTGAGGGATTCCAAGCTAGTGGGAAACAGTCACCAATCCCAATAATAATACTGGAGTGGGACAGGAGGGGGTTTGGGGAGGTGATAAATTTAGACAGGTGGCATGACCCTCCTTTCCTGCTTTACCCTGCAGAGCAAAGCCAGAGGAGATGAGATTACATCTTAATTTAGGAAGCCCACCTAACAGCTGCTAGAAGGCTTGCTGAAACACCAGATTTTGAAAGAATGTCCATTCAAAACCATAGAAGCTGACTTGCCAAAGACTGCAGTTTTGAAATATCACATTAGATATGTCACATTGGCTGCTTTTGAAAGAGATACACTTTTTCTCTTTCCCTCCCACACATTTTCAAGTAGGTACTGTTCTTTCAAATCCATGTATTTCCTCACCTTTTTTAAATGGGGAGGAGAAAAATGACAGCAGAGAAGATTGCCAAGGAAGTGGAAAGAAAAGTTATGTTCACACCACCTTGAAGTGGCCAATAGAAACTGAATTGATCCACCCCTTTTGGATCACTCGAATGAGCCGTGTCAACAGCACGGGCAGTGAAACATGTCATTTTGAAATTGTTAGTGGTTGCTGTCAATTTTGGAGAGGGAACAATAAGAATGACTAAGAGATTGCCTCAAGCTTGGGCCAAGAATGAGAAGACAATTCTCAAGGACCAAAAGAGCAAACCGATTGTCAGGGGATTTCATACCTTGATTAGATATTAGTGGGAAAGGCTCCAAGGTAGGTAGGTCCTGACACCAACACACTCTGAGAACCTCTTCATCAGCCATAGCTCCCTGAGGCAACTTTAATGAATATCCAGATCCAAAGCTCTTCTTTCATATCATTTTTGAAGTGTATGCAGCTCTATTCCCTAGATCAGTGTTTCTCAACCTTGGTCACTTTATGATATGTGGACTTCAATGCCCAGAATTCCCTAACCAGCATAGCATAGCTGGCTGGGGAATTCTGGGAGTTGAATTCCGCAGGTCTTAAGTGACCAAGGTTGAAAACATTGATCCAGATAACATAAATGAAAATCAGGGCTCTTCACAATAGAGTTATTGAATAAAAAAAACATTCAAAATAAATTTCTCTACAGCAACATGCCATACTACTTTATTTAAAACATTTAAATAGTTATCCATTTTATATCAAATTCTGAGCAGCTCCCAATCAGTAATTAAAACCACATCAAAACTTACCATTGTATTGCTGCTTCTGCTGTCTTTTGTCCAGTAGCTGCCAATGCCTTTAATCTAAGGAAAGAACAATATATTCATTTTGAGCAAAAAATGTGGTAGATAATGTTTAAACAGTGTGACTAAAGATTTGGCTTTGCCATATGTATAGCTATTGTTCTAGTGGTTAAGGCACCAGGCTAGTAATCTGGAGATCAAGAGTTCTAATCCCTTCCTACTTAGGTATGAAACCTGACTGGGGGACATTGGGCTAAAACCTTATACAGGTAGTCCTCAACTTATAACAGTTCACTTAGTGACCATTTGAAGTTACAACAGCACGAAAAATAGTGACTTACGACCACTTTTCATCCTTATGACCATTGCAGCATCCCCATGGTCACATGATTTATATTTGGATGCTTGACAACTCACTCACATTTATGACGTGGGGTCACATGATCCCTTTTGTGACCTTCTGACAAAGTCAATGGGGAAGCCAGACTTACTTAACAACCGTGTTACTAATTAACAACTGCAATGATTCAGTTAACAAATGTGACAAGAAAAGTCGTAAAATGGGGCAAAACTCACTTAACAAATTTCTCGCTTAGCAACATAAATTTTGGGCTCAATTGTGGTCGTAAGTCGAGGACTACCTGTACTCTCAGCCCAATTCACCTCATAGGGTTATTGTTGTGGGGAAAATAGGAGGAGGGAGATTAGGAAGATTATTTACTGCCTTGGATTATTTATAAAAATAATAAAGGCAGTAAACAATAAATTTAAAAAAAAAATAGAAAAATCACTAAGTTCAAACCTTGGTGCTAAAAATATTCTTGTACACGCAAGCGTTTCAGTAAGGTATTACCTTTTTCTGTCTTTTCAGCTGATCTGGTATAAGGATGGAAACTGTCTCGTTAGCTATAACAAAGTTAATGTGCATATAATTGTCTGTGAATCAGCAGCAATTCTCCAGTTCAGGTCCTCTAGGTTTAAAGATGGTTTTTACACATGATAGTAACCACCATTTGGACATTTCCTCCTGTAATCATCGGCATGCAAGAATTACAGAGTACTTGAATTTTAGAAAACTGTGCCCTGGTTAATTGGAGAATTAGATTACCTCTTCTTAAGAAATATTGAATAAAGCAATCCTATCTGGGATTTCACAAAAGTCTGACATTTAGCCTTAGATAAAACTACTAATACAGGTAGTTCTTGAGTTACAATAGTTTGTTTAATGACTCTTCAAAGTTACAATGGCACTGAAAAAAGTGACTTATGACCATTTTTCACATTTATGACCGTTGCAGCATCTCCATGGGCACATGATCAAAATTCAGATGCTTGGCAACTGACTCACATTTATGACGGTTGCAGTACCCTGGGGTCAAATGATCACCTTTTGTGACCTTCTGACAAGCAAAGTCAATGGGGAAGCCAGATTCACTTAATAATGCTGTTACTAACTTAATAACTGTGGTGAATCATTTAACAACTGTGGTAAGAAATATTGTAAAATAGGGCAAAATTCACTTAACAACTATCTCACTTAGCAATAGAAATTTTGGGCTTAATTGTGGCCGTACATCAAGGACCATCCATACCTGCCAAAATTCTACAATAGCATAAGATTAGGCATTTTTTAAAAAATATTTATTTCCTCCTTCCTGGTAAGCTTTTTTATTTTTTATTTTAAAAAGCTCTATTAATTAGGAAAAATAGGACAGTGCAGTGGCTCAGTGGTTAAGAAGCTGGGCTTGTCAATTGGAAAGGTTTGAGGCCCGAGCGCCATCAGATGGAGTGAGCTCCCATCCTTGCCCCAGCTCCTGCCAAGCTACCAGTTTGAAAGCATGCAAATGTGAGTAGATAAATAGGTACCACTATGGTGGGCAGGTAACAGCGCTCTGTGACATCATACTGGTCACATGACCATTGAAATTTCTTCGGACAGTGCTGACTCAATGGCCTTGAATGGAGATGAGCACTGCCCCCTATGGTCAGCAACAACTAGTGGAGTAAAATCCTCAGGGAACCATTTACCTTTTACTTTTGAGCAAAATAAGCTATTATTAGTTTAGACCAGTGATGGTGAACCTTTTAGGCACAGAGTGCCCAAACTGGAAGGCGCACGCATGTGCGCATGCGCCAGAGCACCAGAAACCCAATGACCAGCTGGCCTGTGCGTATGCATGCCTTGGAAACCCAACGACCAGCTGGCCGGTGAGCAGAGGTGGGATTCAGCAGGTTCTGACCAGTTCTGGAGAACCGGTAGCGGAAATTTTGAGTAGTTCGGAGAACCAGTAAATACCACTTCTGACTGGCCCCGCCCCTTCTATTCTCTGCCTCCCGAGTCCCAGCTGATCGGGAGGAAATGGGGATTTTGCAGTAACCTTCCCCTGGAGTGGGGTGGGAATGGAGATTTTACAGTATCCTTCCCCTGCCATGCCCACCAAGCCACACCATGCCCACCAAGCCACACCCACAGAACCGATAGTAAAAATTTTTGAATCCCACCACTGCCGGCGTGCATGCGTGCCTTGGAAACCTGACAACCAGCTGGTTGAGCTGGGGTGACGGCGCGTGTGCCCACAGAAAGGGCTCTGAGTGCCACCTCTGGCACACGTGCCATAGGTTCGCCATCACGGGTTTAGACTCACTCCTTAGCTGATATAGATTAGCAGCTCATTTGTAGGTGTGACTGGGAGAGAGAAGGATGCAATGGTCAGTATTCTTAGTATGTCCATTGATATGCCTCTTTAGCCCTTGTTTGATATTGGGCCCAAGGTCAGAATGAACCTGCTTTAGAGGCTTTCATGCAGCTGAGTTTGTCCCTCTGAAGTTGGAGCTCTCTCCCCACCTTCAGAAGAGAAAAACCAAATAAGCTTTTATTCCTCGGATACCTTTCCAGGAATATTAAGGTTGTGGCCTACATCAGTTGTCATCCAAATACTGCAGCCTTCTTGAATTGTATTTATTTAGAATCACAGTGTATCCTGCCATTCTATTCCAAAAAGCTGAAGGTGACTAGCAGCAACTGCATTAATAAGCAAGCTGTTAGACCCTATACAAAAATAATCATAGAAATCCAACAATTAAACACATATTGATTTTTAAAGAAACAATGGACATAGACAATGGACAAATAAATGTTACAAGCTAATTTAAGCTGTAGTTAACTATAAGCTAACTAAACTAATTTACACGCTAACTAAAATAATATCTCCCTGCCAGGGGAAATAATCAGGAAATATTTTTGTATCCCTACTCAGAAAAGATACGAGTCCACGAGGTCCTTAGTATATTTAAGTGAATGAGAAATGTAAATGTTTTTTTTCCAAGCCTGCTACTAAACCTTTGAACTGAAATTATTCCTAAAATGTTATTTGCATTGTAAGAAGTAATTCATCAGAGCAAACTCATTTGAAAACAGCTGGTAAAAATTATTCATATATTGCATTCTTTGAATGCCTAGTATGCTACATAGCAATGTAAAAGCTAGCACTTTTGGATTCAAATGATAGAAATTGGCTATCCAAGAACAAAAGGAAATCATTCAAAGCACCCCTAGAATTCTAAAATCAGAACGCTGGAAGGGACATTGTACAGTAGCTCATTTAACTTAGTTAGTTGCCTGTTTGCTATGGGAAATTCAAAGCACCCAAACAAGTGGTTGCCTAGTCTTTACCTGTGCCTCCTAAGAGTTCTCACAAAATGACAATAATTCATTTGCTTACTATCATAGAGTTTTAAGAGCTTCCAGAATTTTGTCTCCTTTAAGAATTTAACTTCAATAAATCCCAAGCAATTTCCAGTTTCAATATTTTATTTGCTTTGCTTTGGTCCAGGTTTACTTTAGATGATTATATTGTGATTGAATTTTACAACACTGCCAAATAATCTTCTCCAGCAGATTAACCTGAAAAATGTAGGCATATCCTTTGTCATATCCAAGAACTGAATTTGCTTTGTTCCCAAAGGAGATGCTATGCTACAAATGAATAATTGATGACTCCATGTGGCCTTTTAAATTGTTTATTTATTTATTAAATTTATATACCGCATTTGCACTTTGGTGCTGCTGTAAATTATTGCATATACCATGGACAGCCAGGGCAACCAACAGAGAGGTGCTGAACTGTATAAAATCAGACAATTCACTAGAAGCCAAAATCACAAGACTACATCTGATTTACTTTGGCGATGACATGTGTGCAAATTCATTGCAGAAATCAGTGATGCTGGGAATGGTTAATAGACTAAGAAGAAGGGGCAAGCAAAGAACTCTCTGTCCTGATACCATCAAAGCTGATACAAAGATGAACATCCAACAACTAAAAGAAGCTGTGCTGGGTAGCATGGAGAGCACTTGCATATAAAATTGCCAAGAGTCGGACACGACTGAATGGTCAAAACAATTATATACTGACCATCTCACGATTGAGTAATTCTGGGTGGCTTACAACACAATAAAAACAAAAATATCTAAACATTAAAACATTGAGAAACATTAACATGTTAAAATTAACAGGAATTGGGTAAACTGGGAACCAATACATAAACAGGGTGGGGGTGAGATGTTCTTCTTATAAGCTCTTTTCATGAGCTCTTCTAAACATAAAAGGGTGGATTTCTGTGACAGTGTGACAATAACTGTACTTACGCTGTATGTACAGAGAAACCAGTGGCCAAGAGAGGCTCCAGTAAGGAATTGGTACTTCTGTTTTTTCTCTTGTTTAAGACCTTTGAATAGAGCTGAGTCTCAGCTGCCGCCATCTCTTCCTTTCCTTCTGTAAATGTGTGTGTAGAGAAAGAGAGGCAGAGTCTGCTAAGATAAAAATCAAACCCTCAAAACCCCCTTCAGTCTTTTTGACAAAAGCTGATATCCTGTTTTTACAGAATGCTGTGGTTCTTACAATTATTACAGTAGGCAGACTACAAAGAGGGGGGAAAGGAAAGCAGAATTTTTATATACATGGCTATATATATATATATATATATATAGCAGCAGATTCGGTATGACTTATATTGCTTTTGAGTTAGTCTTGGGTCCTGGAGACAGCCTGGATTACTATCTGCATGTTCCTTGGCAAGATTTTGGAATGGCTTGCCATTGCCTCCTTCCTAGGGCTGAGATAGAGTGACTGGCCCAAAGTCACTCTCTTGTGCCTAAGACAAAATTAGAGGATGTGGTTGGTGGTATCTTTGGTGTCTGCACCCAACTGGCTCTCTTTCAGCAGGAATTACCACATTCCATATTACTACATGTCAGTGTTTCCTGATTTGTAATTCTTTTTATTGAACTCTATGGCAATCCAGTTTCAATTCCCCAAAGATGTTCAGGAACACAAATACAATGCATTGTCTGTCTGCAAGGATTTAATACCTGCCCCTTTTCCTGGAGCCATGTGGCACTTGCAGAACACAGCCAGATTATCCTTGGAAAAGGCATGGTTGCTTTAAAGAGCTGAAGGCAATAGCAATAGCAATAGCACTTAGACTTATATACCACTTTACAGTGCTTTACAGCCCTCTCTAAGCGGTTTACAGAGTTAGCATATTGCCCCCAACAATCTGGGTCCTCATTTGACCCACCTCGGAAGGATGGAAGGCTGAGTCAACCTTGAGCCGGTGAGATTTGAACCGCCAAACTGCAGCTAGCAGTCAGCTGAAGTAGCCTGCAGTGCTGCACTCTAACCACTGCGCCACCTCGGCTCTTTAGGCAGGTACTACATTCTTATCCCTGTATGTTCTGAATCATATTTTTCAAATCAAATCCAAATTACTATGGAGTCCTAATCATTTATTCAAAAGCAGTTTAAGCCAGCAGGGATTATATATTGTTTGTTCTATTAAACAATATAATAAGATATGGATTTATTTTGATTTTTTATTATTATACTCTCTTCTTTAAAAAATAAAGACAAAATACATAACTTATATTAAAATGAAATAAAATATTGGCAATTTAAATGCAACAAAAACCCAACGAACAAGGGAACTTTGCAAAAAATCAGTTTACAGAAAACAAAGTACAGTATGTGTGACTGCAGTCTTACAGATAGGCAGCTCATAACGAGTCTTACTAAAATTAGTGGAGCTTTTTTCTGAAACAATACATTGAAGGATAATGCTGTAAGATCCTTATGGGCTAGCTCCCACTTAGTCTTCCTCCTATTTGTGATCCTAAAGCTTTTCTCCAGGAGCTCCTAAATGACTTAAGGTAGAATAGAAGATATGTACTGCTATCTTTCAAGTATTCTTGCTGAATTTTTAGTAGTGACACTATAATTAAGAACCACTGTTGTTCTGAGATTATTTAAGGCATAAAACACCCTTCTGACAATTCTTGGAAAATGGACAATTGGTGTACTCATCAAAGCTAATGACAAGGCTTCCTAGTAAAATTAGAATTAAGTCAATAATCTTTCAGGAAAAATATAACTTCATCCAAAACATTATGTCCCCTTTCCAAAGTAGATAAGTGTTGTGTTCCTTGAGCAGAGGTGGTATTCAGCCAGTTCGGGCGAACTGGTAGGGGAAATTTGGCGTAGGTCGCCGAACCGGTAGTGACCTCTGCCTGGCTCCGCCCCCTGCCCGGTTTCCTGGTCGCTGCTCGCTTGCCCCACCCGCCTGCTCGCTCGCTCACCCCGCCCAGTCACTCCTCACCTCCTGGGTGGCATAGCACACTGTGTGGCACTGGTTTGTGCATGCGCACAGTCTCTGCTCTGCGGCTTGCCTGCCTAAGCTGCCTTCCCACGTGGTGCCTGCCCTGCGCCCCAACTGAGCTACCTCCTCCTGCCTACAGGTAAGCCTGCGAGTCGTGCTAGCCCCTCTCATCCCCGGAGCTTGCCGCGGCTCCCCCCACCATCCCCACCGGGCTCGCGTGCCTGGCTAAGCCGCCACGGCTCGGCGCAGCTCCATTCCAGGCCGTGCTGCCTGCAGCCTAGCTTGCCGTGGTGCCCCCCACCATCCCCACCGGGCTCGCGTGCCTGGCTGATCCACTACAGCCCGGCGTGCCTCCATTCCAGGCCGCGCTGCCTGCAGCCTAGCTTGCCGTGGTGCCCCCCACCATCCCCACTGGGCTTGCGTGCCTGGCTGATCCACTACAGCCCGGCGCGCCTCCATTCCAGGCCGTGCTGCCTGAGGCCTAGCTTGCCACAGGCCCCGCCATCCCCACTGGGCTCGCAACCTTACCTTCCTCCCACGGCTGGTGGCAGAGGGGAAGGCAAGCCAGCGCCCACGAGGAACCGAGGCTTGGAGCAGTTTTGGAATTTGTTAAGGAGGACTGCTCCTCCACCCCAGCCATGTGTTTTCAAGCCCGGGCTGTTTGGAGTGAAAAGCTATTGCAATAGCCCGGGCTTTAAAATGCATGGTTGGGGCGGAGGAGCAGTCCTCCTTAACAAAATCCAAAACTGCTCCAAGCCTTGGTTCCTCGTGGGCGCTGGAAGTACGGCCTCAGATGTTTCTCTCTGCCTGGCTTTCAGGGGACCCATCCAAAGCGCTGTGCTGCAAAAGACGCTCTCGGCTCTCCCAGCAACATCAGAGGCAGAGAGAAGCAGCAGCTGCTGATCCTCCCGAGCCACTCTACGTGTTCTCCGATGACTTGTTTTCTCTCCAGGCTTGCTGGGAGAGCAAGAACGTCTTTCGTAGCACAGCAAAATTTAGCTTTGGGTCCGACTTCACTCCCATCGGGAAAGTGCTGTGGGAGGCAGAGAAAAGCAGCCAGGTGGAATCCTGCTTCTCTCTGCCACTCGCAGCGTTTTCCGGATGGGACTTACAGGACCCAAAGCGGCAACTCCCGGTTGCTAAAGTAAATTTCGCTGTGTTGCACAAGACGCTTTCCCAGGGCCCCAAGGGCTGCCCTCCTGGAGCGCCGCTGCCGCCAGCACCACTCTGGAGCTCGCCTTCGGGATAGATCAGTTATCAGTAAGTTCTTGCTTTGCTCCCTGGGAAGAGCTCCATCATGGAGGGCTGTGTGCCCAGACCAGGTGCTTTCTCTCAGGTCTCCCGCCTCGCATGTCTTGGATGGGTCTCACTCTCCTAGCCTTTGAAGGAGGAAGGGAAGGAGGAAGGGAAGGGAGGGAGGGAGAGAGAGAGAGAGAGAGAGAGAGAGAGAGAGAGAGAAAAGAGATTATTTTGGTGCCTCTAACAGAGAGTAGCAGTAGTAGCAGTTAGACTTATATACCGCTTCATAGTGCTTTACAGCCCTCTCTAAGCGGTTTACAGAGTTAGCATATTGCCCCCAACAATCTGAGTCCTCATTTTACCCACCTCAGAAGGATGGAAGGCTGAGTCAACCTTGAGCCGGTGAGATTTGAACCGCTGAACTGCAGCTAGCAGTCAGCTGAAGTAGCCTGCAGTGCTGCACTCTAACCACTGTGCCACCTCGGCTCTTCTAAAAGGAAAATTGCCAGAAAGGAGAAGGAATTTACTAGGACAAGGCTGCCATGCAGAGCAAGGCAGACATAGTCCTTGACTTATGACCACAATTGAGCCCAAAAGTATAGTTTTAGAAGAGCTGTGTGTGTGTGTGTGTGTGTGTGTGTGTGTGTGTGTACATACACATACAGTATATATAGTAGATAATCAGAGGTGGGTTGCTGCCGGTTCGGACCGGCTCTATAGAACCGGTAGCGGGAATTTCCCCCCGCTCGCCGAACCGGCAGTGATGGCCGGCTGGACATGCCCCTGAACCGGCTCTCCCGGCCATCTTGTTTTTCACTTCTGCACACGCACAGAAGCTGTTTTTTGCTTCTGCGCATGCGCAGAAGCTGAATTTTCAGCACTGTGCATGCACACGTGCGCGCCCACGTGGCGCAGGAGGAAGCGAACCGGCAGCGAGGTAAGTTAGAACCCAGCCCTGGTAGATAATGTATCTTTTTGTGTGCCTATATGTATGTAATATGTATGTACACATATGGCATATATACATAGGATTAAATAGTATATTTTGGATGTTCAGTAATAGTAAATAAATAGACAGGGAAATTGTATCTCGTTGAGGCCTTTGAGGCAAGGAGAGGCCAGGCAAGGCGCACCTTGACGTGAATGACGTCAAGTTGGTCACTCCCACCCAGTCACATGACCACCAAGCCATGCCCATCCAGTCACATGACCACCAAGCCATGACCACCCAGTCACATGACCACCAGGCCACGCCCACCAAGCAAGCCATGCCCACAGAACCGGTAGTAAAATTTTTTGAATCCCACCACTGTCTTGAGTCATAATCTTATTTGGATTGTTTGTTTGTTTTTTGTTCTCTTCCCACTCTTTCACACTGTACATTCTATGTTCAATCACCATTTGTAATTAAATTCAGGAAGTTGATTTATGGTAGATTGGAATCTGCACGTAGAATCTCCAGGTGTTCTAGAGTGCAGTAGATTCCTTATAATCTCCAACCACTAATTTTGCTGACTGCCGCTAATGGAAGTTGTTGGCCAAGACATATGGATAAACCCAGGTTGGAAAAGTTTAATATTCCCTGATATGACAAACTGCTGTCCAGGATTTTAAAAAGGAGACAGGACCTCCTGCTTGCATTCTATTGCTGAGCAAAAGTTCTTCTGAAAATACTGGGTCAAAATCCCACTTATGAATTTCAGGAAAAATACTATTTCATCCCTGCTGATGTGCATAACTTTTAATTAGTATATGAGAATTCAACTGCGCTCTTTCCTGGACCAGGAGACCTTGCCCACAGTCACTCATTCCTTGGTCACTTCCTGTTTGGATTACTGCAATGTGCTCTACGTGGGCTGTCCTTGAAGACCACCCAGACACTTCAACTGCAGCACGCACAGTAATGGGGGCCCCTACATTTGCCCATGTAACACCTCTGTTGTATGAGGTGCACTGGCTTCCAGGTTTGTTTGTTTTTTGTGCAATTCAAGGTGCTGGTCATCACCTTTAAATCCCTATATGGTAAGGGCCATACTATCTTCAGGGCTGCCTTTTCCTAAGGATACCTACCCATTTTATCAGGTCAGATAGGGTGGTCATGCTCCTGGATATTGGATATCCCCCAAATATTGCCATCTGATCGGAGCTTTTCCATGGCAGCCCTTGCCCTATGGAACACTCTGCCTCCTGAAATTCGGCAGGCACCTTCCTAGCTTTTGGTAAAGCTTTAAAGTCCTGGCTTTTCCACAAAGTGCTGGGATAAGTTTGGATGACAGCACATTAGAAGTCTGACTTGGTGCAATATTTTTGTTGTTTTTAATGTTTTAATGTGTTTAGCTTTATAGTTTTACTTTAATTTTATTTGTCTTTTGGTCTTTTATTGGGAGCCACCCAGTGTAGGCTGAAAGATGGGTGACTATATAAATGTTTTAGATAGGATAGATGATAGATCCAATTCTGAATCTACGCAAATCCACGAACCCGTAAAATAATAATAACAACAATATCTTTAACACCATTAAACAACAACATCTGCCTAGCCCAGGTCCTTGGGAAGCACTTGAAGGTAGAATAAAAATGCCAAATCCAGTCTAAACATCTGGCTGATTGTGCCATAATAACATACAACAATGATAGAACAGCATAACTTAATAAAATAAAACCATTTCACTGAAAATCTGGATTTTGTTTTGAAGATATAACAAACTCTCATTCACCGAAAAGTTAGATAGATAGATAGATAGATAGATAGATAGATAGATAGATAGATGATAGATAGATAGATAGATAGATAGATATAGATAGATAGATAGATAGATAGATAGATAGATGATAGATAGATAGATAGATAGATAGATAGATAGATAGATAGATAGATAGATAGATAGATAGATAGATAGATAGATAGCTAG
>QLTV01000402.1:832686-844762 GCA_003457575.1 Thermophis baileyi
TTTTAAAGTATTAGAATTAAAAATCCAATTCTGAATCTACGCAAATCCACGAACCCGTAAAATAATAATAACAACAATATCTTTAACACCATTAAACGACAACATCTGCCTAGCCCAGGTCCTTGGGAAGCACTTGAAGGTAGAATAAAAATGCCAAATCCAGTCTAAACATCTGGCTTATTGTGCCATAATAACATACAACAATGATAGAACACATAACTTAATAAAATAAAACCATTTCACTGAAAATCTGGAAATCTGGATTAAGATATAACAAACTCTCATTCACCGAAAAGTTAGATAGATAGATAGATAGATAGATAGATAGATAGATAGATAGATGATAGATAGATAGATAGATAGATAGATATAGATAGATAGATAGATAGATAGATAGATAGATGATAGATAGATAGATAGATAGATAGATAGATAGATAGATAGATAGATAGATAGATAGATAGATAGATAGATAGATAGATAGCTAGATAGATAGATGGATAGATGATGGATGGATAATAAACAAACTACATCTTCGGTTGACAGAATCTCTTTATTCATGTCTCTCATACTTGTGAGGTAATGTAATAATCATCCTATAAAATAGAACACTTGTCCAACTTGTCCAATTTGCAACTTTTGTTGATGTAGTACAAACAGAAACCTTATCACTCTTTATTGCCCAGTTTAGTCATTGAACATTTCTGCTGGCACCCACTGAGGTAAACAATAAATGTCCTTCTCTGCAAGACCCATTGTCTCAAAGGTGGTTTTTTTTTTTTTACATAAGACAAAAAAACATACATTCTCTAGCAGTACTCCAATTGTCCATTTATCTAAATATTTTAACTGGTGTGAAGCTTTTCATGCACACTTCATAATTCTTTAATTTCCTGCCCAGACTCAGGATTTACATGCATTGCAAAAGATCATGAAAGATCCTGGATCTGGTTATAGGTTTATGATAGGCAGTTTTTTTTTACTGACCACTGCTATCTTTTCAGTATCTCTGAAACTACATCTCCTCTCTGTTGTTTGAGAGGCTATTTTTACCAACAAATAATGTATTAGGTGTTATTAGCTATCATCTCAGCGTAATTTCTACTAAAGACAATCTGACCAACCAAATAATCAGTTTCAACTGTTTTGCCTGAAAAGTAAAGGCTGCAGTTTCCAAGATTATTGAACATATTCACATCTACCTCAAATGTTCCCTTCCCTTGGTTACAATTAATTAATATGACTGGTGCCTTTTTACCTTCCTGGCCTTTGGAACAAAGCCATTCTAGGCCACCTGATATCTTTGGTCTGATTGAATTACATTAACACCAGTCATAGGATCATCTGTGCAAAGAGTCCATTATCAATTCCTGAAGGGTCGGTGAACATATTTGCAAAGAATACCGTGGGAGTTTTGGCTAGATAACCTTTATAATGAAAAGAGAGAACATTCAGGCTTTTCAGGATGAGTTCAGTGGAACAGGTAAGTGAAACCCAGGAAAGAAGAAAGAGGGTTAAACATTTTTTTTTCTATTTTCCATTGCATGCCACATTTTGGAAACTTGTTTCTTCGACTATTGCTGGTTCTCTCAACAAAGTCCCCCTAGAGAGAAGTAGACAGGAGCCAGATGAGAGCAAATCTTTTTGAACTCACATGATGGTGTAGAAAGCATCAGTCTAGCATACAATAGATTGTGCACCCGGTTATTTCTGATTGTAGACAACTCTTTCAAATCCAAATGTGCTAAATGAGAGGGGTATACAGTAAGAGCACATTCATTCATTTCCATAGTACCAGACTGTTGCAGGAAAATTATCACCTGTTAACCCAGCTGCATATTCAGCTCTCCACTGGATTTCTTCAACCACAAGTTGAATAGATTCTAACACTGGGCAATGCCATTTTCAAATCATGAGGATTGTGGGTAGAGTATGAATTTATTTAGGAACAGGTTCACTTCTAGCACAACATTAATTGTCATGTGTGTTACATGGCACCCACATGTGCAGAGGTGGATACATGTACACAAAGGTGGTGCATCAACTCTATGTGCACAATGGAAGAATTCTCCCCAAGAAAATTTCATGTACACACCAAAAGAGTAATGGAAATCATGTTAGTGCTAAGGACTTGTTTTATTTAACTTTTTTTTTTTTGCGGAATTATAATCATGCTATGAGCAGAATATCTTTTTCCTTCATCAATATGTTTCCAGAGAAAATATAATTATTGGGGGACATACAGTAAATTCTGTCTGCCCAAAGAAGGCATTCATCAATGTAATGAGGAGGCACTAATTTTCAACAGTTATTCCTTCACCCAGCATTCTTACTTCCTCCAAATCCAGTCCAAAAGTATGGACCAGGTTTGAAGGATGTAACCTTCTTCAGGAGGAAGAGAAGTTACAGGGGAAATGAATAATAAATCCTTTGTCTTCCCATTTCAGATATACCTTTGCGTCAGCTATTTCCATTATTTCTATTATAGTTTCTACAGACAATATTAAACTGAAACGTTATTTGTTCAAGAAGCACTTTGAAAAGAAATGGTATGCATTTAAGTAGGCCATATTTAAAATATTTGGACATAATTAATCTACTCTAGGGGTGAGATTTGATTTATCATATACATATACTTAATGCTTATGCTCGGTTTTCATATGCATTACTTAGCCAGAATCCTTCCAACAATCCTGAAACATAAGATAGACTTACTGTGCCGCAGTTGATTATGAGACTCACAAGACATATGTACCTATCCTGATCTAGGCCCCAAGAACAGATTCCAGTCTTGATACCACTGAAATTGCCTCTGCTGCAGAAGATGAACTGCCAGATTCTAATATTTGTTTCTGCTATGAAAGGGTACTCTGTATACAGCAAGCAAAAGTAGATCACAGTGAAAATGAGAATGGTAAGAAGCATAGAATTCTTTGATGTAATACAGTATAGGTTGTTGCCTCTCCAAATCTTCTTTAAGCCCTGTACTCTTCCTTTTTATACTAATGTTTGTTTGTTTTTCTTTCTTCTAGCAAACATGTCTGACATATTTTAGCTTGTCTGGTTTTAGAAGAAGGATAGATACCAGAAAAACTGAAAAGACATGGTAGAGTTAAAAAGAGAATAGTATCAGTGAACACATTCATTACTATTCAGGATCCTTCTTCTTGAATTTGAATGAAAGAATGGAAATAATAGTAATAGTAGTAATAGAATTCTGAAAATTATTGACAGCTCTGTCTTGAATATCTGTGCCTTGAGTTCTGTCTATGAACTGAATATAGATAGTTTTCAAACCTTTCAGAATAAAAACAGATAGTAGCATCTTTGTTGGAATAAATCTTCTACAAAACAAGCATAACATTTGTTTTGGGGACACAACCATGATGTAGATTTCAGGTTCTCTCTCCACCCTTGTTTTGTACTTAAGCTCTTGGTTGTTTTAAGATTATTTAAGTGATTTTTTTCTTTTCTCTTGCTTTCTTTTAATAAATGAATATTTTGAAATTCATGATAGCCATTTTATGAATATTCAAAAGTCCAATCATATGCAAATTCATTTTTTTGTTCTTGTTTCTGATAATGTTCTGGATTGTACAATTCACTGTAGTCTGTTTTCTGTCACAACTTTTCAAAATTAAATCATACATACTTTGTTTAGAAATAAAGTATTGATGGGAGGTGAGAATGAAATACTGTTAAAAATACTATAGAAAGAAACCCATGTCAGTATATAGTATCCAAAAGTCAGAGGGTGCCTGTGAAGATATTAATCCTGCAACATTAAACCTTGCAACAAAACCAAGCATCTACTTTCCCTACACATTTATACCAACATCATGAACTCCAACAACTTTACACACTAGCTTTACATGCTCTTTCTCTAATGGGATATATGCCATTATCTACCCAGCAATGCCATTCTGATTCTACAATAGACAGATCTTGAGTCAAAGAACTAATGGACGCAAATTTGATATCAGGATTCAAATAAGGACAAAGGTAATCCAGGACACTCTAGGTTAAAGATCTCAGGGTAACTGTTATGGAAGAGTGAGAGGCTGTGGAGCTCACATACATCAAAAGGCTATTTTAAAAGGCCTTAAGAAAGGCTTTTTCAACATATTACAATTGCTATTTGAAGAGGTACTTGTAATCTGAATAATTCTTATCCTAACTTTAAATCCTATACCAATTTAACCACTCCATACATGCCTTTTAATAAAATTTACTGTTAAAAGATGCTATCAGGCTTCTTCTCATCAGCAGCAAAAAGTTTTCCTTTTAGAAATATGTTTCAAGCCTTTGTAAGTTTGCATGTAAATTCATATGAAGGAATCTGGGGTCTTTTAAAATGTTATTTTGGTATACAGTAAAATCTTATAATTGCATGCCTTTTTAAACATTTTTATTTCTCACTTTTCTGTTTGATTCCCAGAAGAGATTGCAGCTCCTCGGTGCCATTTTTTAATCCCACTAAGGCTGCTTCCCTTTATCCTTGCCTTATTTCTCACTTTAATCATAGCAACAGCCATTGCCTTGAGTGGTGAGTACAAATTATTTATTAGGTTCTCAGTTAACCATCGAACAGTTTGCATTTTTCATGAATCTCCCACCAAGAATAATATTAATTGGATACTAAAAGTTCCATCTTGAATTATTGCTGTTGAAATAATGCTAATAAAAAAACCTCTCATGAGCTTTGTAAAGTAAGACAGTCATTAATAAGTGTAGTCTGGTCTTCCCCCAACTTGATGCATTCCAGAGATGTTGGTCTTCAGCCCTCAATGATTCCCAGAAAACCTGGCCAAAGTACAGATTGCCTGGGAGATCATGGAAACTGAAGTTCAGCTACTCTGAAGGCAACCCTCAGCCCTGGGAAACAGGTTATTGCAGAGAGTCAAATCCTTCTTGAGACCCATTATATCATTTCAATTTTGTTGTACTCCCACTTTTTCCTAAGTATTTCAGGTATCTTCTAGCTTTCTTTCACAAGGTCAAGCACCTGAAAGTTTGCCAAACTTTCAACCATTTCTATTGCTATGCAAAAGTCAACATACATAGATTATCTTTCTTGAGGCATGCAGTCACATTGACCACACATAATACCACCTTTATTCATCTAAGTATCAGCAAAGGTGAAGTGGCACTGGATTTCCCCCAGTCTCTATTTAATTATGGAATAGTGTCTCATTTTAAGAGCCACCATAAACTAAGAAAAACCAGGGGAAAATAATTAACCAAGCTTTATGGTTTACACAAAGCTTTCAGTATAGAAGGATTGGGTTATAAAACATATGGAGAACAATACACAGGCTCACAAATGTCTATGTAAAGATTTTTTTATTGACAGTGAATGAATGTTAGCCATTTCACATTGTATAGCTGATTTTTGTTTCCTTATGAGGGCGTGGAGGAAAAACAAATGGGAAGGAAGGAGAATCTGGATGGAGAAAGTTAGAGAAAGGAATGGGGTTCTATTTTAGTTTCCATCACAAAACAATTATAACATTTCCTTCCTTCCAATGTTCAGAGAAAGAGAAGAAGGTTGCGCACATAATTCCTGTTCCAATTTGTGAGGGTCAATCAAATATCAAAATGTTGCTGTTTCATTGTAGATGGTATTTTGAATGAACAGCATAATAACATTTGTAACCACAGATGATTCTTCAATGTACCCTTTTTCATTTCTTCCTTATGCATCTCTTTTCTTCACATGTACATTTTTTAAATAAATCTGGACCTTGTGTTGATTTAATACAATATGCTTTTTTCAGTTTATTTCAATTGCAACGGGAGGTTTCAGTGCAGATCTTCTTTTAAATGTATTGATCAAACAGCAAGGTGTGATGGCGTCTTCAATTGCAAAGACGGAGAAGATGAGTACAGATGTGGTAACATTCAGTTTTATTATGGATGTTATGTGCTATTTCCCCTCAAGGCTTGTTTTGAAGTGAAAAAGAATGACTAATCCAACATTACCGTGGCAATTTCCACATTAAGTTTTGCGCTGTAGATAATATTCCACATTACTAAAAGGAGAAAAATATTAGCTCCAGGGGACCCTTTTGTGAAGGAAATAATAAAATACATATAATTTTTCCTTCTCAGTGGAGTCTTTTTTTAATTTTGAGAATTTAAAATTCCTGCCAATATGAATACATTTCTTTATTGTGCACTCATCAGGAACTACAATTTTAACTGAACATGTGCAGAAAAAGCTACCATTTTATACAATGGTGAAAAGAGCTGTAGAGATGACCTTGCAGAAACTATGTGAAGGCAAAGTGATTTAAGTCCAAGACAGGAAGAAAACATTATAAAGAACTCAGTCCAGCTCTGTCTTTACTCTCTTGAGTATAAAAGGAAAGGAGGAATAAAGCAGCTATATTTTCAAGTTTCTGTTATTTATTAATAAAGTAGTGTTCCAATATTAGTTGTGGAACCTGTTTCCTTGAGCTTGCCACGAAGAGGTGACAAATGTTAAGAGGGTTCATTTATTCCAGAAGCAGCATTGACTGCAAAAGCTTCTTTAAAAAAATCACATAACAAAGTTATGCACAATACTATATTTTACTTCCTGAACTAGTCTACTGGAGGTCTTACCCAAATAGCATAAACAGAGAAAAGCAAGAAGCACTTAGCCACTGCAGTTGTCCTGTCCTTACAATAATTATTATTAAACACCTGCTGACTTTTTTTGTGTCTCCCTAGTCAGACTGAGCGGCAAAAGGGCTGTGCTGCAGGTGTTCAGTTTCGGAACCTGGCGGACTGTGTGTTCCGATGGCTGGAAAGACAACTATGGGAATGTTACATGTAAATACTTAGGATTTTCAAGGTATTACTTAGCAATTTTGTCAAGTGACAATGGAAACAAAATGAGTCAAAACGTAGTGTGAAAGTTTTTGATATACAGTGAACATCTTTGTTGAATTAGCTTTTGCATTTGGTGTTTCTTTTTTAATTACTGATTTTGATAAGCATCAACACAGTTTCTGAAGATATTCAAAATGTTAGAAAAACTTTGCCAAAATGCAACAGGCTTGGTGTTGCTGACGATTATGTTAAATCTGCCAGGAATTTTTGACACAGTGTAGGACTGGAGACGTAGCAGGCCTTCTCTTTGCAATGTTTACAACTGTGCAGAAAACGGCACACTATAAAGTAGTCTTTCTGCTGCAAAAGGAAGAATGGGATGCTGGTGCTGTAATATATGGAGAAGATGCTGGGGACGCTGACGAGAATGAAACTCCAGCATTCTGAGAAGGTTGTAGATTTGCTATCCTGCATTAGATTTGTTTTACTATTATAGTCTATCCCAGATTTCAAAAACCAGGTAATATAAGAAGTCTTAAATGTAAGAGTTAAGCATGAAGATTGTACTTGAACATATTGGTTAATTCTTACCTTCTACAGTTTTGTAAGCTCATCTAGCTTCCCAGTGGCTGCCATTGAGAATGAGTTCCAGAAATATTTTGTTACTGCAAATCGTTGGTTATCAGCTGATCAACTAACATCACCACAGAATGCTACTGATTTACGGTATGTTTCAGATGCTTAGCTTCAGAAAGATATGCATATGGGCTCCATGGGCTTCCATGGAACTGCAGAATCTATACCTACAGTATATTATCTGCATGCATGAACCATCACATAATGCTGTTAGATAAGATGCCCTGTGTTACTGGGCCTTCACCATTTCTCAATTGGCAAATTCGTAATATGCATTGATTCCTATTCTAAAGAAAATATTCCTTGATTTAAAATGCTTTCCCATCTTCAATTGAATAGAACAACTAAAATAAAAGTCATTATTCATTTAAATTTTCATTCCTAAGCCTTTGCAGGGGCAAATGAGCAATGAATTAATTAAAATGGCCAGTCTCTTCCTGGAGTTAATTGTAACACGTGTCCATGTAAAGGCTTTGTGTAAGTAATCTCGCTCATATCCAAAATCATGTATATCACTGATTCATGATCTGGACATTCTTGGGATCAGAACACCAAAGAATTTACATCTGGGAGATTCCATTTTACCCTGTTGGGACTTTAATATGGAAAGGAAGCACTCATATATTAAATTAAGTATCTCTTTCCATATATCTATGTGGAAATATGTATGGAAATTCAGACTTCCAGTGATGAACTCATATTGGTGTTGGTGAAGACTATGCTAACAAAATACTTACAAGATTGAGCTAATAATCTTTCTTGTTTAAACCAATCATTGCCAATCTAGTCCCTTTCAAATGCATTTTGAATGTATCTCCAAGGGAGATGGGCAATTAAGAAATATGAAAAAGAAGGAAGGAAAAAGGAAGGAAAGAGAAAGAAAGAAAGAAAGAAAGAAAGAAAGAAAGAAAGAAAGAAAGAAAGAAAGATGGTAACTCTTAGAATTTCTAGGCAACATAATGAAAGTTATCTGGGAATTCTGAGAGTTGTAGTCCTAATACATTTGGAAGAGATGAACTTAGGAAGGCTGGTTTAAACTTATAGACTGAATAAATGGTATTTTGATGAATGAAGCTGGCAGGGAAAGAACAAGTAATAGACTTTACTTTTTTCTGTTTCAGAGAAGAATGTATTTCAGGCAATGTAATTGTCTTAAAATGTTTAGGTAAGTGATTTGGGAAATGGTATAGAATGTTAACCCAATTTCCTCACATGAACTAGGGAAGAATGCAGATGTTCAAATATAAAGACTGGAAAAAACCATTGTGTGCAAGTTTAGTTTTAATGAAGGGCAGCTATACAAAACAAGATTATCAGTTTCAATTAATTTCTGCGAATCTTATGGAGGAGAACTTTCTGGTGGTGATGCCTCAGTTATTAGCATGTTTGGTATAACTACAGTCCCCTAAAATGATAAGGACAAAATAAGGATAACAGCAACAACAATCATTTAGATGAATAATATCCCAATTCAGGATTATTCAGAACTAGAAAGATTAAATCTTTTCTATTAGATAAATTAAGAATGGGCATTTTATAGTGACCGGTATATGCCAGTGATTTTATTTTTTCATTCTGCCAGCATGTGGTACCAGGATCTGGTACTCCCCACGTATTGTCGGTGGAAATGTGTCCCTGCTCCAGCAATGGCCATGGCAAGCCAGCCTTCAGTTTCAAGGATATCATTTGTGTGGGGGGTCAGTCATCACCCCACGGTGGATTGTTACAGCAGCCCACTGTGTTTATGAGTAAGCATCCCATCTAGAATACTATTTTCTACACAGTTTGTGATGTTATCTCCAGTTTCCTGTTCCAATTTCCTTGTTCCAAAATGCATCCATATGAATTCTCTCACTGGATACTGTATGAGTTTTATCTTTCTGGTCTTCATGGGTTCAGCCTATATACATGTTTGCCATCTTCTGAAAAGGTGGTCTCTCTGTTGTTTTTTAACCTTACCATGCTGCTTCACATTTTGCTTCACAACAGCAGCAAAGCATTAACATTTATCATCTGTATATTTTAGTTATAGGTACTTTTCATTACAGCAATGACATGGGAGTCAACTTTCCTTGATTGTTTTCCAAAATACTGGTGTGATATAGAGAGGCAACTAATTTTTGCCATCTTATCCTGGTTGGGCCTGAATGGCTGGATGTGGGCTATAAGAAACTTTTAAGATGTGATACAAAGTCATCTTCACTTAACAAAATGATGCAATTATAATTTCATATTACACAGGAGACATCAATTTGGTTTTGTGCTCGTGCTGTAAACTTCTGCAACAGTGCCAATAGAAACCTTATATTTTCTTTCTATTTTTCTTACAGAATCACTCTGAGTTATATTTCAATGGCTATCTTCAAGCACGATGTCTATGGAGATTCTCAGTCATCCAGGTCATGGTTTTCCCAAAGGTGCTTTTTCAAGAGGCAACTTTCTTTGTTTTTCCTTGAACACATTTCGAAGACATCAGAACTGAAGAAGGTTCTTGGATGAGAAATGAAACGTCTTCAAGAAAAAACAAAGGCAGTCCAGTTGGCTCTTGAAAAAGCACCTTTGGGATGGTTTTCAAGCATGGTTTTGATGTTTTAATTTGAATTCTGGAACTGATCAGGAGGATGGAATTATTTGCCAAAATGTCCCTGAATGTTGCTGTGGTGGGACAGGTGGTGATGGTGGGAAATACAGTATAAGACTTCTGCTGACACCACTTGCAGATGTTTATACAAGTAGTCCTTGACTTACAACTGTAATTGAATTTGGAATTATGGTCATAAGTCATTGCAGTTGTAAGATGAGGCATCACATGACCAGACCCTATTTTTCATCATTTTTTGGTGGTATTGCTTAAGCAAATGCCATGGTGATTAAGTGAATGCCGCGGTGATATGATATGTTATAAGATACATGATTCATATGATTCTATATTTTTGGAAATGAAATCTTATACATCAAAACTTATTGAACATAAAGTTCAAAACTTTACACACAGCCAATTTTAAATGTTGAAAGATATTAATTTCTTTTTATTTGTAATGTTTTCGCTAAAACAGTTTGTACCTACCAGGAGCGTGGAGTGTTCATGTGGGTTTAGTAATCCTGGAAGAAAGTCCTGTTAACCCATACTTAGTGGACAAAATTATATACCATAAAAATTATAAGCCTAAAACAATGAAGAATGATATAGCATTGATTAAGCTGGCTACTCCACTTGCACTAAATGGTAATTTTGACTCCCTTGATTCTCTTTTTCTCTTGTTTTGTATTTAAAATTCATATTGAGAAGGGTAGCCTAGATTTCTCACATGTATTATTTGCTACAGTGTTAGTATTCACTTTTGGAAGGTATTCACTTATGGAAAGAATATTATATGACCATGAGAAGGTGAGACCTGTATGAAGTTGGAATATTCTTTTTATGCTTTTCATTTCTCTTAAATACTGTGTATTTGCCATGGAAAGGAAGAGTAACTATTTCCAGAAGGCTTCTGTGCAGGTTTCTGATGATGTGTGATCTGATGCTCATTTTGCAGAAGCAGTTATGATGGAGAGGAAGGAAGGAAAGGTATGGGTTATGATTCTTATCTCAGTACAGCTGTCCTGTGGGAGAGACTACCAAAACCCAATTTGCAGAGAGAGACTGTTTCGTAATCTGTACAATTTTAAGAGTAGTTGAAGACAAGCCAAGAAGACCAAGAAACATGCCTTTTGTTCTTCCTTTTCTGATAACTTCAACTGATAGTTGTTCAACTAATGAACATATGTAGGAAACACACTGCAGTAATAATGGGGGACTTCAACTACCCAGATATCAACTGGAAAACCAATTATGCACCAAGTGAGAAATCAAATAGGTTCATAACCAACCTTGCTGACGACTTCGTTGTCCAAAAGGTACAGGAGGGAACTAGAGGGACAGCCATACTGGACCTAATACTTACAAACAGAGAAAAAGTGATAGAAGGAGTTGAAACTGCAGGAATGTTGGGTGAGAGTGACCACGTCATGCTAGAATTCAACATAACACAGACACAGACAATTGAACACAACGATACCAGAGTCTTGGATTTTAAAAAAGCTAATTTTAATAAACTCAGAGAGAACTTGGGAAAGATTCCGTGGATAAAAGGTACAGGAGGGAACTAGAGGGACAGCCATACTGGACCTAATACTTACAAACAGAGAAAAAGTGATAGAAGGAGTTGAAACTGCAGGAATGTTGGGTGAGAGTGACCACGTCATGCTAGAATTCAACATAACACAGACACAGACAATTGAACACAACGATACCAGAGTCTTGGATTTTAAAAAAGCTAATTTTAATAAACTCAGAGAGAACTTGGGAAAGATTCCTTGGATGAAAGTCCTAAAGGGAAAAACAACTCAAGAAGCTTGGGAAACTCTAAAAAACACGATTAAAAAAGCCCAGAACAGCACAATACCGATGAGAAAGAAAAACAAGAAATCCAAAAGGAAACCAGCATAGCTGCACAAAGATCTCACTGACAAATTGAATGAAAAAAAGGACAAATACAAAAAATGGAAAGAGGGACACATAACTAAGGCAGAGTATCAACAGATAGCCAGAATCTGTCAAGAAAAAATCAGGACAGCAAAGGCC
>QLTV01000402.1:845978-864162 GCA_003457575.1 Thermophis baileyi
TTCAGCCTCCTGGTGTGGGGCTTTGGGCGAAGGCTGGAGGGAAGCGCCGCTGGTGGCGAAGAGCTGGAGGGCCTTGTTCCAGTGGGACTGCATCATGGCCTGGAACTGGCTGACCATCTCAGCCCGCTGAGCCTCCAGGCGCCGGTACCTGGCCTTGCACTCCCACAGGTCTTCCCTCTGCTTGGAAAGCCTATGCTCCTAGTCTTCAGTGAGGTGCTTCTGCTGAGCCTCCTTCTTGGTCAGATCCAATTTGAACTGAGCCAGCTATTTTGCCAACTCTTTCTCCTGGTGGCTGCTTAGCTCTAACAACTGCTTCCTGTTTGCGCCCTAAGGAGTCTGGGCGGGCAGGTGAGGAGTGGCTGGGAGGGGAGGGGTGAGTAGGGGCCAGCGAGGCGCCCCTCGATGCGAGTGACATCGAGTTGGCCACACCCACCCAGTCACATGACCACCAACCACACCCACCCAGCCGGTCATTAGGCAGATCATATTAGCGGTCCGCAGAATTTAAAATTATGAATTTAGTGGTCCCTGAGGTCCAAAAGGTTGGTGACCCCTGGACTAGATGACCTACAAGGTCCCTTCCAACTCTATTAATCTATCTATCTATCTATCTATCTATCTATCATCTATCTATCTATCTATCTATCTATCTATCTATCTATCTATCTATCTATCTATCTATCTAACTTTTCGGTGAATGAGAGTTTGTTATATCTTCAAAACAAAATCCAGATTTTCAGTGAAATGGTTTTATTTTATTAAGTTATGCTGTTCTATCATTGTTGTATGTTATTATGGCACAATCAGCCAGATGTTTAGACTGGATTTGGCATTTTTATTCTACCTTCAAGTGCTTCCCAAGGACCTGGGCTAGGCAGATGTTGTCGTTTAATGGTGTTAAAGATATTGTTGTTATTATTATTTTACGGGTTCGTGGATTTGCGTAGATTCAGAATTGGATTTTTAATTCAAATAATTTAAAAACTGGATGTTCAATTCAATAATAGGAAGTCTCTTGTCACTTTCCCAACCCTCTATAATCTCCCAATGCTGTAGTTCTACAAAAGAAGTATTCAAAAAACTGTATTTAAATTTTTAAAAGTTCTGAATCTTTAGAAAAAAGATGAGGGATATGATCTCACAGTGAATGTTGTTTGCTTAAACAGGTCTTGTAGAGCCAATTTGCCTTCCTAATTTTGGAGAACATTTTCCAGAAGGAAAAATGTGTTGGATATCAGGGTGGGGAGCGACAGAAGAAGGAGGTATTCATTTAAATCTTTGAAATTTTTTCAACCAAACTGTCACATGTGAAAAATTAATTCAAGACATTCCCATAAATATCTTTCTATAAACTTCTCAATAAACCCTAACCCTTTATTTCTAAAACAGAAAATAAATTTATAAACACAAAATAGAAATAAAATTACTATGAGCTGTTAATTATTGCTTTATGTACAAGTAGTCCTCAACTTACAACCATAATTGAACCCAAAATTTATGTTGCTAAGTGAGAAATCTGTTAAGTGAGTTTTGCCCCATTTTATGACTTTTCTTGCCACTTTTGTTAAGTGAATCATTGCATTCTTAAATTAGTAACCCGGTTGTTAAGTGAATCTGGTTTCCCTATTGATTTTGCTTGTCAGAAGGTCGCAAAAGGGGATCATAAGACTCTGGGACACTGCAATTGTCATAAATGTGAGTCAGTCAGGCATCCAAATGTAAATCACATGACCATGGGGATGCTGCAATGGTCATAATGTGAAAAATGGTCATAAGTCACTTTTTTCAGTGCTGTTGTAACTTTGAACGGTTGCTAAATGAACTGCTGTAAGTTGTGGACTACCTGTACCAACAAAATAAATAAATGATTAGAAATATGAAGATCATCTCCTATCTCCTGCTTTATCTAAGGTAAAAGACTGCAGGAGATGTTCCAAACATCTGACAATAACAAATTGTCTACTTCCTAAAATATAAATACCACACATTATTTTTGCAATGTATGGAAATTTGATTAGTCTACTCTATAGGTTGATCTGAATACAATTAATTTTTGACTTTGCACTCCTCTGAATTTTACATTGCAATTCCTGCTTAAAAATTACACACATTTAAAAAAATTATTTAATTTTTTAAAAAAATTATTTTCATCCTGCCATTTTATGTTGCCAAGGTAGCAAATATAAATGCTCCTCCCTTTCCCCACAACAGCCCTGTGGAGTGAATTGGGTTAAGGGAGAGTGACTGGCTCATGCCTAAGGCAGGACTAGAACTCACAATTTCCTGGTTTCTAAGGCCACACTTTAACTACTAAACCAAACTAGCTCAAAATTGCATTATATTAGGAAAAGTCACAAAATGTGCATAGTAGAAAATGCTGTGTACAAAAAATGCATATCATGAAAAAACATACACAACATGAAAATAAATTCAATCTTTTTTTGTTTTTAATTGCAAAAATTATACAGTAATGACTATAATTGACCGTATACAAAATTAGTCAGATTTGGGGAGACTGCTCCATTCCTGGTCCTAATTTACATCCACTGGAAAGTAGTGGGGATTAACTTCACCTCTCTAGTTGAGATTCATAATTTAATGTTTTTCTTGTTGAATGTCTGGTTGAATGTCAAACATTTCTAAATAGTTTTGAATTAATTATTTTTGAATATTAAAATTCCTTCTAAACAAACAAACAAACAAAAATAGTTGATACATATGACTCAATATCTTATAAAACAGCAGTACATATACATAGTTAATGAATAAATATATTTACATTTATTTATGAATATAAGACTAATAAAATATATTAAATTGTAGGAAATCTTCTTAGGATATAGTGCATATTTTATCACTGCTTATAGCTTTTTTTTTACAAAGCCATCTTATCACAGAAATGGAAAAACTAATTATTGTCTTGGGATATCAGGTGATACTTCAGAAACCATGAAATATGCTGGTGTCCCTCTAATTTCTAACAAAGTGTGCAATCATGGAGAGGTCTATGGAGGAATTGTAGCATCATCAATGCTCTGTGCAGGTTATTTAAAAGGAGGGATAGACACCTGTCAGGTAAGAACATTTCTTATTGCTACATGTCTACATTTTATTGTTGATTAAATGTTCGTTAAAATATGTCTTATGCTGTCAGTCTTATGCAAACATACTACCTTTTAAAGAAAACCTCTAAATGGCATTTGATGACAAATTTTCTTCATCTCAGCCATAGGAAAAAGTCCATGGGTCACATCAGCCTGTGGTCAAATTATAAATGCATGCAAATAGAAATGATATAGGAGATGTGAGGAAACGTCACTGGGAATATTGTAAATTAAGAAATTCACCCACCATGTTTTGTTTAGGAGAACATAAGAAAAGGAAGGATGGCAAGAATCCAAAGCTTAGCTGTTAAATATAGAAGAACTCAGTTTCAGTTTTTGGCAAAGATCTGCTCCTGATTCTTACAGAAATATCCCTCTTTATATGTGTTGCCTCTGGATATGGTGGTTTCCCTCCCCCTCTGGACATCGCTTCCTACTCTTTTATGGAGAAGCCCAAGTTGAGGGAGACAGTAGGGAATAACCATGATCAGCCTGATAGGTTATAATAAACTGTATCAGTGTTTCTCAATCTTGGCCCCATGACGATGTGTGGATTTCAACTCCCAAAATTTCACTCATCTTCAAGTGGCCAAGGTTAAGAAATACTGAGCTATATGACAATGACAAAGGGAGCTTTCTTTTTTCATAAAACTTTTGTCAGTCTCTCAGAAAAGTCATGCTGTGGACTCATCACAGAGACAGTCTTCCTCTTCATTTGCAGTTGCTAAGCAGCTTAAATAAAAGCTTACACTTGCTTGCTTGCTTAATTAATTGCTCTACTGATTTCTAAGATGGTAGTCCTTAAAGTATGGTGTAGGATAGCAAATGCTTTCAAGACTATGAGTGCTCAGATAATTATCAACAATATTTTTCAGACATGGCCACATTATGTTTTTCTGTCTCTTTCAGGGAGACAGTGGGGGGCCATTGGCATGCAAAGATATGAATACCTGGAAGTTGGTGGGAACAACCAGCTTTGGGGTGGGCTGCGCAGAAGAAAACAAACCTGGAGTCTACAGTCGCATCACCTCATTTCTGGATTGGATACATGAACAAATGGAGGTTTACTCTCTGATAGTTTCTTTTCCGGGCTTAAGTGTATTGTATCCAGTGGGAGCAGGCAGGCAATTATGTTTCCTCCCCCCCCCACCCGGGACATCAGTAGTGAGGGATAAAATAGTCAAGATGGCAGCCATTACTGTGTGCTGAGACCCCAACCCTTTTTGGCATCCATCAATGTAAAAGGAAATGGACTTCAACGATGTGGTTGCGTTTGCCATCTTAATTCCTTCCTCCCTGCAGATGTTGGTGTTTTTCTCTGTTGCAAGTATGCGAATGGCAAAATAGAAAGGGATTTTGCTTCATCTGCAGCTGATCTTATACTATATTAAGTTGGCAATTGTAGGAGCAATTGTTGAAATCCAGTGTTTATTATGTGGGTGGGAAGAAACCAAACCCAATTCTTCATTTCCAGGAGTAGGAGGAGAAACTTTGATAAAATGCAAAGATTTATGCTACAAGGCTGAGTGCCAATTGAACTTTGATAGTATGATAGTCCTGCCGCACCCTAGTATGCTTCTATTTATCCAGGGATAAAACAGGAGAAAGATTAGATTTGCAGAGTTATGCTTAATCATTTCCTGCTTGGTTTTGCATTGCTAAAGAGGCAATTATTTCAGGAACATGAGTACATATTCCTAAGAGAGTAGCAGGCTTCATGCAGGGCACCTCCCAATGTAATATTTCACTTATCTGCAGAATGACAAACAACTTGAGTGATCAAGTCATCAGATTGATGTTATCACTCTTTTATCACTCTTTCTCAGCAGTCCTTGATCAATCCTTAGACCAGTGATGGCAAACCTTTTAGAGACCGAGTGCCCAAACTGCAACCCAAAATCCACTTATTTATTGCAAAGTGCCAACATGGCAATTTAACCTGAATAATGAGGTTTTACTACCTAAAATAATGATAAACAAGGCAAAGTTCAGTTAATTGTTCTAAGAAAAATGTGATAAATGCACTTTTATGCCCCTTAATTTTTTTTCCTGCTTTTGAAATATTACGTTTAGCAATAATAAAAAAGAAAAACTTTTGTAATATCATTTCTTCCTCCCTCTCTCTCTTTCCCCCTCTCTCTTTCTCTCTCTCTTTCCCTCCCTCTCTCTCTTTCCCTCCCTGTGTGTGTTTCTCTCTCTCTCTTTCCCTCCCCCTCTCTCTCTTTCCCTCCCTCCCTCTCTTTCTCTCTCTCTTTAGCTCGGTAGCGCGTCGTTCTCTCTCTCTCGCTCTGTCTCTCTCTGTCTCTCTCTCTCTCTCTCTCTCTCTCTCTCTTGTTCTCTCTCTCTCTCTGTGTCCCTCTCTCTATCTCTCTCTGTATCTCTCTGTTTCTCTCTCTCTTTCCCTCCCTCCCTCTCTCTCTGCCTCTCTCTCTCTTTCCCTTCCTCCCTCTATCTCTCTGTTTCTCTCTCTGTCTCATCTTCTATCTATCTATCTATCTATCTATCTATCTATCTATCTATCTATCCTCTCCTACACAGCTTCACGTGTTGTGTGAATACAATCACTTGGGCTGTGGAGGGGGAGTGGAGGATGGCAGGCAAAGCCAAGTGTTAGAGATCCACGCAAAATAAGGCAACTCCAACCTGGATCCTGTCGGGGAGACACCCCCCTTGCCTCTCCCTCTTTCCCCCCACGGCGGGGGCCCGGGTGGCCTGAGCGCAGCTCCCTCCTCGGAGGCAACCAGCAAGCAAACAAACATGGTGCTCTGGCTGGGAGGCGGCAATGTGGAGCCCCACCTCTGGCCATCAAGAGCAGAGCAGGCAGGGAGTGCACCTTGTCTGCCGCAGCCGTGGCGTTTGGAGCTGCACTTGGCGGAGTTTGCAAGCAGGCTCAATGGGACTGCTTAGTGGGGAGGGAGACCCCAGCCCATTTGGTTCACTTCAGTGCGGGGTAGGAAAGCAGAAGGCGAAGGAAATCCGTGCCTCTCGGCGTTCAGCCCTCAAAGACTCCTTTGGGGTGACTGGGAGGGGAGGGTGAGGGGCGGGGCCAGCCAGTGGTGGGATCACATGACAGGGAGCCACAGTGAAGGAACGAAAGAGCCCGCGGCTTGCCAACACCCGCCCTATGGCATACTGTGCTGGGGCGACGGCGCACGTGCCCAGAGAGGGCTTTGTGTGCCACCTCTGGCACACGTGCCATAGGTTCACCACCAGGGCCTTAGACTATACAATGGGTGCAGTAAAGGAATGAACAAGCTCTATTGTAAATGAAACAGAATCAAAAATTATATGGAGGTGTAATAAAACAATGTAAAGACCAAATGTGGATATCATGATTAATGTGCCCGTGGAAACTGTGATCCCTACATAACAGCTGTTACATAACAGCTGTTATGCTCTTATCAGTGAATTACAGATGAATAAACAGCTACAATTTTAATAAGTTCATTGAAAGAAGTTTAGAATGTAATGACAATTTAGGAAGAACATTTGATGTATATGAAAGCTGCATCAGTGTTAGCCTAGCATCTTTCCCATGGTTTGTCTCAGGGGTGGGTTCCAACTTACCTCGCTGCTGGTTCGCTCCCTCCCACGCCGCACGTGCGTGCCTCATGGGCGTGCGCACTTTGTGTGCGCGCGCATGCGCAGTAACAAAAAAGCCAAAAAAAAAAGCCAAAAAAAAGATGGCAACTGCATGCACAATGCAGTCAGCTTCTGCGCATGCTCAGAAGGAAAAAAAATAAATAAAATAAAAATAAAAATAAAAAAAAGATGGCGGCCCCCACGGACCGGCACCGACTGATCCGGTTCGGTGACATCATTGTGACGTCACCAGCGGGCCGCTACCGGTTCGGGAGAACCGGTCCGAACCAGGAGGAACCCACCCCTGGTTTGTCTATATATGGATCTTCTGATTCTGAGTCAATACCTTTCCATAAACTTTGGAGATGCTGATTTTGCAGATCTATGTGGATATGTTCACTAGTATTATCTTCACATGAACTCTCCACATGTGTTTTACAGTAAACTGCATTAACAATCACAGCACCCTTCTGTAATGAAGAACATAGTTATCAACTATGAGGAATCATAACTTTTAGTTTTTTCAACAACAGACAAAGGCACCAGTGGTCAATTTATTCCCATGAATTAGAGTAAGTGAAATATTTTAAGTACTTGGACAAAGTTTTGCAAGCCTCTAGGAAATTAAATTCTGGCACTTCTACTGCCCAAAAGAGCACACTATAAACTAAATTTTATAGGAAACGGGGCAAATTACATTCCAGCATCAGTCAAGCTGTTTATGGCCAAAATAGTTCCACAAATTTAATGTGGGATGCAACGTGGCCCATATACAAACTAAGGGCTTATGAAAGCACTTAATTTCCTTAGGACTTTGTTCAGTATCCCAAAATGCACTCCTAATGCAATCTTGATTTTTATCCATAGAGAGAAGAGTGGAAGGGAGACGATTAGCATCATCATCATCATGCATTCATCAAAATGCTCTACAATTCATTTTCAGCTTCGATAATTTTTGTACTTTTTAACAAAGGTGCTGCAACTTTTCCTGTTTCCTATAGCTACACAATATACTTTTACAATGGAGAATTTTACCTTCTTTGGATGACTTTGTCCAGTCTGGAAATGAAAGCTTATTTGTAAACCATTGGTTCCTTTTAAAAAAAATCCCATCCATAATCTGATTGCTTTAAAATGAAACCAGAATGTAAGTTCTGGCCAAACAAGCAGAACAAATTAAAGACATGTTTAAAGAATGAGCTAAGGTCCTACACCAAAAATGGAAGGAATACATATAAAAGGGAAGAGGAGACTACTGTATGTTTTATATATGGAATTCTGATAGAAATAGATACCAGCTGAATGTTGAACTTATTTAAATATATAAGTTCACTTATTTACTGATTTGAACACAGCTTGACTTTGGTGCTTGCTAGCCGGGACAGAGATACAGAAAATCTGTGTTCTAATTACAGTTGGTCATGCAGTTACTCAGATATTTCAATTGAGTTCAGCATTATTATCCACTTATAGGGTCCTTCCCAAGGGCCTGGTTTAACACCATCAACATCTGCCCATCCCAGGTCCTTTAGAAAGACTTGCTAAGTGGATAAAAATGCCAAACCCAGTCAAAACATCTGGGTGACTGTGCGGCCAACCTTAATTAGAGAACACAGATTATGTGGTCCCTGCTAACAAACACCAAAGTCAAACTGTGTTCAGATCAGTTGCTTGTTGCACAGTCAGACAGATGTCCAGACTGGATTTGGCATTTTTATCTACCTATTGAGTCCTTCCCAAGGACCTGGGATAGATAGATGTGGATCTTTGATTGTGTTTAAAGATATCATCACAGGATGTAAGCTGCCTTTTGCAATTGACTGATGGTGAATTTGTCAATGTCAATGGTATTCAAGCGGTGCTCCAATTGTTTTGGGATTGCACCTAAGATACTGTATCTATGACTATGGGTACTATCTTTGCTTTCTTTTGCCACAGTCATTCTATTTCTATTTGCAGGTCGTCATATTTTGATATCTTCTCCAGTTCTTTCTCTTCTAGTCTACTTCTCCAGGTATTGCCATTTCCACTATCCAGACTTTTTTTGTCTTTCTTATCAACAATTGTTAAGTCTGGGGTGTTATGTGTCAGATGCTTGTCTATTTGAATTCTAAAGTCCCAAAGCACTAACTTCTTCGTTTTTTATTACTTTTTGTATTTTATAGTCCCACCAGTTCTTGCTTGCAGGCAAATGGTATTTCTTGCAGATCTTCCAATGCACCATTATTGCTACTTCATTGTGCCTTTGTTTGTGCGACCTTTCTGCAGCAGCTAACCAGGTGATTGACTGTTTCTTCAGCTTCTTTACAGAGGTGTTACTTTACTTGTTGCTGTCTTCTCAGTCAGTCAGAACTTTGTATGCATTTGTTCTTAAGGCTTGGTGTTATACAGCCAGAATTAACCCCTCTGTCTCTTCAATTTTCCTGCTCTTAACCATTGCCAAGTCTTCTTATTATCTGATTTGCCTGCTATTTTTTAAATGCACTGGCCCTGTAATAATTTGTCTTCCAATGTCTTTTTTTCTGTTCTTTATTTGTTCTTTCTTGTAGGTCAGTTTGGCCTCCTCGGTAGTCAGTAAGCCTTCTTGGTACACTAGCTTCAGTACATCTTATTCTCTGTGTTTCAGCTATTCCTCCAATGGCCTTTTTTCTTCTTCAACTGTCTGATTTACTTGCAACATTCCATGCCCACCTATTTTCCTTGATAAATATAGTCCGTCAACACAGCTGTAAGGATGAAGATCATGATTCATTATCATTATTTCTTCTGGTCTTCCTATCCAGGGCCTTTAGTTCCTCTTGAGTCCAGTCCACTCTTCTAGCTGTGTATCTAATGATTGGAATTGCCCATGTTTTAATTGCCTTGATGGTGTTTCCTCCACTGAGTTTCGACTTTAAGATCTTCTTCACTGTCTTGATGTATTCACTTCTAACCTTTTTCTTGACTTCAGTATGTTTAATGTTGTCAGCTTGAAAGATGCTCAGGTATTTGCAGTGATCATATCCATCCAGACTCTTGGGATCTTGATTCTTTCAGTTTTCACTATTTTTCCCTGTTTGATGCTGAGTGTGGCACATTTGTCCAGTCCCAACACCATTGTTATATCTGGACCACATATACAGACAGTGTTGAGCAGTGATTCTGTTTCAGATGGTGTTTTTCCATAGAGTTTCAGATCATCTATGAAAAGGAGATGAGATAGTCTAGTAGATGTTTTTGATGTTTAATAGCCAGGCCCAGAGTTATTCAGTATTGTTGACAGAGGAATCAATGCAATGACAAACAGTAGTGGTGAAAGTGAGTCTCCTTGAAAGATTCCTGTCTTGATATTAACTTCTTCCAGTCTATCACCATTGACCAGCAACTGTGTCTTCCATTGTACCATTGATTTTTGCACAAAACATCTGATATTTCTTACTGTTATTTGTAGGCACTTGATTATCCAATCATATAGAAGAGAGTCAAATGCCTTCTTGTAATCATGCTACATACAAGTTGGACTTGCTTCTCTGGCAGTTTTTCAGAATCATCTTGTCAATTAGTTGTTGATCTTTTGTTTTTCTGCTATTTGGGTGGTTTCCTTTCTGCTCAGGTGGAGAGAGCTTGTTTTCCACTAGATGTTGTTGGACTGCATCAGCTACCACACCAGTTAGCAATTTAAAAGTTGTTTCTAAGCAAGTAATTGGCCTGTAGGTGCCTGGTGCTGCCCCTTTTGTTGGATCTTTCATTATCAGGTACGTTTTGCCAGATGTTAGCCACTCTTCAATTTCACCTCCTTGCAGTATGTTTTTAAACTGCTTGGCAATGACTAAGTGTAGAGCAGTCAGATGTTTCAACCAAAAACCATGCAGTTCATCTTCACCTGGTGCTGATCAAGTCTTGATTTTCCTTGCCCTTTTCTCCATCATTTCTGCTGTTATTACAAGTTCTTTTATTTCCATTTCTTTTTTATTCTTATCAACCTCCTTTAGCCAAGCTCTGTTCTTGTTGTATTTCTTTGGGTTATTCCATATCTGTGTCTAGAATGTCACTGTTTCTTCCTTGTCAGGTATTGTTATTCACTGCAGTTTCTCCATTGATGGATTGGTAGTAACATTTCTGATTAGATTGAAATGGGAGATTCTGCCTATAACTTGCAATTCAAGCTTTGTATCTGCTGATCTTCTTGGCTATAGCTGTTATTTGCAGTTTTATTATTTCCAGTGCTTTCCTAATCTTCCTCTTTTCTAAGTAGTATTTCTTGATTAGGTATTTTTTTGGTCTTCTTGTTCTTCAGCTTCTTACAGTATTGGCATCTTTTAATGCTTGTGCTAGCTGTTTCTTTTGAATAAGCTTCAATGCAGGCAATCTTATTCTGTTGTTTTTGTACTATTCTAGATGTTCAGTTATTCTTTCTTTCAATTTTTCTACTTCTTTGGTGATAGAGCTGGTTTCTGAATGAAAACAATTCTATATCTGTGCTGGCTTCTGCTACTGCCAACTGCCTCTGTTTGCCTCTACAGTCTGAGGCAAGGCTTTGATTTATTTGCCTTTTGTACCGTAGACTTTTGTAGCTCTTCCAATGCTGCTTCTGTCAATACTTTATTTTGTATTATAAATCATTGATCTGCTATGTTCTGTTATTTCTGATTCTGGATGCTGTTTTTCCAGACTTGGTGCATTCATTTCAAATATTCTCTTCTTGTTGGACTTGGTCTGTAATAACAGATTATTATTTCTTTGTTTTCTGCCACTGTATATTTGTGATGAGTAAACACCTTTCCCCCCAGTAGTTCTACAGCTGCTGGCCCTGGTTGCTCAGCCAACAGTCCTGAGTCCTGTAGCCCATTTTTCACCCAAATGTCCAGGAACTCCAACACCTAACATGGTCCTTGTTGACCTGGGCAATGACAAAGCCAGTATGGGTCTCAGTAATTTACGTCTCACCATAATTTTTATGGGAGAGACACTCTTTGTCTGACTCCTCTGATGAGATCTGATTGAACCTCTGGTATAGCTCTCACCTTCCTCAGAGCACACAAGGTCCACAACCATGTCAAAACAGTGCCTCAGTGAGTGTTAGGGTAGCCCATTGATCAGAGAACACAGATTGTGTTGTCCCTGCTAGGAAGCATGAGAGTCAAGCTGTGTTCAAACCAGTATTATTACATGATTGCCACACAGTCAGAGAGATGTTCAGACTGGATTTGGCATTTCTGTTTGCCAATCAAGTCATTTCCAAGGACCTGGGATAAGCAGATGTGGATGTTTGATGGTGTAAACCGCCCAATGGGGTACTATGGCTGCTGATAGACTTGAAGCTGTTATTCCCAATGTTGATCTAGTGCAGGGGTCGGCAACCTTAAAAACTCAAAGAGCCATTTGGACCCGTTTCCCAGAGAAAACAAAACACCCAGAGCCACAAAACCTGGGTGGGCGTGGCCAACTCGACATCACTCCCACCGAGTCACATGACCCCCCCAGCTACACCTACCCAGGTTTTGTGGGTCTGTTTTCTATGAGAAAAAGATATCTGTCTCTCTCTTTTTCCTCTCTTTCCCTCTCTCTCTCCATCTCTTTTTCTCCCTCTCCCCATCTCTCTCTCTCTCTCTCTCTCTCTCTCTCTCTCTCTCTCCCTCTCCCCCTCCCTCATCTCTCTCTTTCTCCCTCTCTCTCCCCTTCTCTCTGTGTGTGCTGAGGAACGATCGCCACCCCCGGCTTCTCTTCGGGTGACCCTCCTCCTCTTCTCGCGACTCCCTAGTTCCTCCCCCCCCCGCAGCTCTTCGGCCGAGCGAGGGGGGCGTGAGCTCCAGCCCGAAGTGGCAGGAAGCGAAGGCTGCCTTACGCGCAAATGTGGCGTGAAGGCAGCTACAGGGCCGCTTCTCTCCTGTCCTAAGGATCTGGCCATCGCCTTGCCATACCCCCCCCCACCCCGCATGAGAGGAAAAGGAGGGGGAGGAGGGTCGCTGGAGCGAAGGCAGCCTTCGCTTTCTGCTGCTTCGGGCTGGAGCTTACGCCCACTGCGCTCGGCCGAAGAGCTGCCGGGGGATGGGACGGGACATGGCAAGGCAATGGCCAGATCCTTAGGGCAGGAGAGAAGCCGTGTCCAAAGAACCTCCTTAAGCAAGCAGCCGTCTGCTGCCCGCCCTCTGAGCGCGCCTTTGCTACGCTTGGCGCTCACTTGAGGGTCTCCCCGCGCATGCGCACACTCCTGCCCCCACCACAGCCAGCCAGGGAGTCGCGAGAGGGGGAGGAGGGAGGAGGGAGGAGGGAGAAGGGAAGCTTCAGCCGGGGGTGGCTATGTTCCTCAACCAGCGCCGGAGAATCAGCCACACCCGCTTCTCCATTCACACCGTCGCCCTTACCTTCTCAGGCCAGGTGAGGGAGGGGAAGGCGAGGCCAGCCAGCGATGGGACAGGGAGCCACAGCAGGGGGTCCAAAGAGCCGCATGTGGCTCCGGAGCCACGGGTTGCCGACCCCTGATCTAGTGGCTTAACTATTACATCACAGTGGAATGCATTTAATTAATTAAGATCTGCATTCAAGATAAAGTAGAGAAAGCTGAAAAATGAAATGTTGCTGGGGAAAAAGCAAACAATTCTTTCAAAAGCAGTTTATAAAGAGAAAGTCTATTCTGTCCTACAATAGGGAACAGAAATAATCCTCTCCTGGGGAAGGGAATATCAATCTCTGGGATGATCTCATCTTCTGGTCCTCAATATTGACTAGTTCCTCAGTAGTCCTGGTCTCTGGTTATTGTTGCTAAATGCTAGTTTGGTGTATAGTAAGGCCACCCTCATCCATGATTTGATAGTGGATGAGGCAGTTAATCAGGCATGTATAACCAGGTTGGGTCCAGTGGGAGATGTTTCCATCTCTGAAATATACCTACCTGGGGTTTGAGTCTGACACCAATTGCAGTCTTGGGCCAGGGAGGGTGGGACCATCTTCTGAGAAGGCCTAATGACTTTTAGAGACATTGTGCCATATATTAGTCAAATATGAAGTATCTTGTTCGAAGTTGGGCCCTAGGAAGCAGTTGGATTTGTTGCTGCTATACCAGCCTTCTTACTTGAGCTGTCTTACTTTGATGTGGAGTTGATAGTGGAATCTCCTAGACCAGTAGTTCTCAACCTTTTCTTCATAATGGACCCCTTTAAATACCTTTTGTGGCTATGGACCATGGCCATGGATCCCCAAGACTTAACTGAAGATTTAAATCATAACATTTCTTCAAGCCTTTGTGGACCCCCTGTGACAATATCCCGGCCTCCCAGGGGTCCACGGACCTCAGGTTGAGAACCACTGTCCTAGACTGTTGGGTCTGTGAGACTTCAGTCTGCTGCCCTGGGGCACTGAACGAGGTGGCTTGAGAGTTCACAGCCAACATGGCAACTGCAGACCAGTGGTGGGATTCAAATTTTTTTACTACCAGTTCTGTGGGCGTGGCTTGGTGGGCATGGCATGGCTTGGTGGGCATGGCTTGGCCTGGTGGGCATGGCTTGGTGGGTGTGGCAGGGGAAGGATACTGTGAAATCTCCATTCCCACCTCCATTCCCACCCCTCTCCAGGGGAAGGTTACTGCAAAATCCCCATTTCCTCCCGATCAGCTGGGACTTGGGAGGCAGAGAATAGATGGGGGCGGGGCCAGTCAGAGGTGGTATTTACCAGTTCTCCGAACTACTCAAAATTTCTGCTACCGGTTCTCCAGAACTGGTCAGAACCTGCTGAAACCCACCTCTGTTGCAGACCCAAACATAACTTACACAGATGTCACACACGAGGTCTTTTTCTTTTCTTGGAACAGTCTCAATGAGATTTGTAAACAGAGAATGTTACAGTTAGTCCTTTGTCATGGTATGGTCACACTGGGGTCTGCATGCATTTCCTGTTGAAAAATGGATAACCCAACAATTTAAGAATTACCAACGGAGTAAAACACCTGTATTGCCACAGATTGCATTATAACCACAAGACGTACAGTATTTAGAAATAGGAAACTTGCTTTCATCTAGTATTTAAGAGAACTAGATTTCACAAGTAGTAATGTGTTCCTTTTAAAGGATCCTAGTACAAAGAAAAGGACAATAACAATTTCATACCATTGTTGCACATTGGGAACATGAAGTAATCCTTGCTTAAGACTAAACCCTACTCAATATATTTAATGATATTTAGGAATGTGCAATACTACTACTAATAATAATTTCTTGGCCTGTCCAGAAAAAGTCAGAGGAGAATATGTGATATAAAAATTTCATCACTGGTGAAGTTCCATAAGAAAAACGCTTTAAATAACAATGAACATAATATTTTGTGGCTTCTAGAAAAAGTATCTCAAGCTTAGCTAACCTTAGTGCTTCAAGAAGAACAGTTCATGAAAGCAGAAGTTCCATCTTAGGCATAAGCTGGATGACACTCTCTCTCATCCCTAGGAAGAAGAAAACAATGATTCCGAAAAACTTTGCCAAGAAAACTGTAGAGACTTGTCCAGGCAGTCACCAGCAGTCAAAATGGACTTGAAGAGACAAAAAAAGAGAGTATATCTTAAAAAACAGGATATAAGACAGCGAAAAATGTTTGCTCATAAGGCCATAAGTGTCAGGAAGTGAACTGCCACTGCCTGGCAGCAGAGAAACAACTTTGTCTCTGGTAACTACTCTACTGTCCTGAAGGGTCATCAGAAGGACACTCCATTGAAAGTATATGCATGGTTAGGTACATAATGGATCTAGCTGATCATTCAAACATCCGGTCCTGGATTGTGAAGTTTTTTAAAACTCAAAATGAATACTTTGAATTGGACAATATACTAAATGGGAACCACTCAACTTCTCAAAACTATTCTGCACCATAAGTGTACGTAATGTTATTAATGCACATAGATTGAGCATAATGAATACTTCGTGACTTAAATCAGAAACCTATATTTGTGAAATAACTCATGAATGATAAGCTCTGCTCCCACATTAGAAGGAAACTTCATTATAATTTCTAAATAATCTTCAGAGGCAACCCCACATTATATATATCACAAATTTGATGTATAAATTATATACATATATGCAGTGTTTCCTCATGATAATTTAATTACCTTAAAATATGCTTCTGGATGAAATATTTATAATTGGTTCTGTATTGTTTAACCCTGCCTGCTTTAACTTTTGAAAAGTATTGCAAGAATTGTATAATAACGGCTTGTACTGTAAAACAAAATAAACAAAAGCAAAAATAGAAGACAAGAAATTCTATGGAGAGCTAAGAGGGATTATGCAATAAAGTATGGACAAGTCTCCAGGGTCAGCCCAATTAGATCTCTGAATTTCAAATGAGTTTGCAGATGTCATTATAAAGTCATTTTCTCTATTCCTTGTGGAATCACAAAGAATGGCCATAGTGCTAGAAAATTGGAGAAGGTCAAATGCTTTTATCTTCAAAGAGAATTCCAAGGTAATTAAGACCCATCAGCTTAGCTGACCATGGGAATGTGGTGGATGTAGCATATCGTGTAGAACACAGGTCACCAACCAGTGGTCCGCGGACCACTGGTGGTCCATGAGAAAATTTTGGTGGTCCGCGGTGCACCCGGTGGAGGAGCTGCTCCGGGATGACTAATGGCCAGTCCTGTGACTAGAGCTCTGGAATATGGGACCAGCCAGGCAGCTCATGGTGGGGTTGGAAATCTCTGCCATAGAGGGAGCTACGTGAAACTTGCAACTTTGCAGTGCAGCCCTCGCCAGCCGGAACGAGGTAATGGTGCAAGGGGGGTGGTGGCGCAGGCGGGCAGTTCTTCCCCCTGCTGTGGCTTCCTGTCGGCTGAACCCACCAGTGGCTGGCCTGCCCCTCGCCCTCCCCTCCCAGTCACTCCTCACTTGGCCTGAGAAGGGAAGGGCGGGGGATGGAGATTTGCTCCAAATTCCAGAGAGGGAGCGAAGCTTCATCTCTTGCTGGGTCTCGCGGGCATTTCTTCCAGGCCTTGTTGGTGCTCCACGCACCTTGGTCTCTCAGGGAGACGCGTGACTTCCTCTCAGCCCCGAGACACTGGCCCAGCCTGGCTGTTTCTCTCCACCACTGCTTTTGGCGCCTCCATGGCCTGCCCGCTGGTTTTGCAGTGCAGTTAAATTTAGCTCGCTTCACAATGGGGGAGATGATGGGGGAGATGGCATCCCATTCTCCTCCTGGAGCCCATTACGATGTGGAGCATCGGCTACAGCCGGGTCGGGTGAGTGTCGGGGCGGAGAGCAGGTCGTGTGTCTCCCCAAGCGACCGAGGTGCATCCAGCACCAACAAAGTCCGAAGGAGCACCTGCGAGACCCAGAGAGCGCCAGAGAATCAGAATGAGAGACAGACAGACAGACAGAGAGAGAAAGAGAGAGAGGGGGGTGAGAGAGATATGAGAGAGAGAGAAAGAGAGAAAGAGAGATGACAGAGAGAGAGAGAAAGAGGGGGGGAGAGATGAGAGAGAGGGGAAAGGGGAGAGAGAGAGAGAAAGAGAGGGCGGAGAGAGAGATGTCAGAGAGAGAGAGAAAGAGATGAGAGAGGGACAGACAAAGAGAGAGGGGGAGAGAGAGATGAGAGAGAGGGAGAGGGGGAGAGAGAGATGAGAAAGAGAAAGAGAAGGAGGAGAGAGACGAGAGAGAAAGAAGGGGAGAGAGAGAAAGGGGGAGAGAGAGATGTCAGAGAGAGAGAGAGACAGAGGGGGAGAGAGAGACAGAGGGGGAGAGAGAGATGAAGAGAGAGAGAGAGAGAGAGAGAGGGGGAGGGAGAGGGAGAGGGAGAGAGAGAGAGAGAGAGAGAGGGAGAGAGAGAGAGAGAGGAATGGAATGGAATGGAATGCAATTCTCTCTCTCTCTCTCTCTCTCTCTCTCTCTCTCTCTCCCTGAGGGGGAGAGAGAAAGAGAAAGGGGGGAGAGAAAGAGAGGGGGAGGGAGAGATGAGAGAGAGAAAGAGATGAGAGAGAGCCAGACATAGAAGGGGAGAGAGAGGGGGGGAGAGAGAGAAAGAGAGGGGGGAGAGAGAGAGAAAGAGAGAGGGGGAGAGAATGTCTGAAAGATCCCATCCTGTCACTGGGAGTCCAGGCGCTTCAGCAAGCGGCACGCTGGATTCGTATTAGTGGTCCGCGGGATTTAAAATTATGACTGTAGTGGTCCCTGAGGTCCAAAAGTTTGGGGACCCCTGCTGTAGAATACCTTGTAGAAGGCACAGCAAATAGTCTTGAAGGACAGGAGGAAGTGCTCCTACTAAAGCAATGATCCTACTAAAGCATAGCTCGAGTACTTTCCAAGAAACTAATTTGAGAAAACATTCTCAGACAGATCCCTCTGTCATTCATATGAAAATACAATGAGGGAGAGGAGCAGCACAATCAGAAGATTCTGTTATTATATATCAGGCCCAAGCAACAGACCAACATGTGAAGAGTTCAAGTTGACTACTGAAATTCTGCCTAGAATACAGGAATTTCTCCAGACTGCTTGCCTTCCCTTGGGAATAAACAGATAAGGTTCCATGGAGCTTGG
>QLTV01000402.1:894034-937118 GCA_003457575.1 Thermophis baileyi
ATCTGGATGATTACCTTAGGGTATCTTATGAGGTGAGTGAGACCAGCTGGTATCTTTAAGTAGTGCAAATGGATCTAAGGATTGCTTCTCCTGGGTGTGCTCTTTCTGGAGAGCTTAAATGACCTCTCTGCTAAAGGGTTTCACTTTATGAGCAAGAGTTGGCTGCTGATAGTTATCATTGCATTTTAACTATTTTAATTCCTCAAGGTGCTCTGGCACCCTGCCTGATTTGTAACTCCAGCTTGCAGGTATTTCTAATCTAATGATTGGTATTTAGGGCAGCTTTTTGCAAGCAAAGAAGCTTTTTGTATTTTTGTACTTGACTTACAACAGTTCATTTAGTGACTATTCAAAGTTACAATGGCACTGAAAAAAGTGACTTATGACCGTTTTTCACACTTACGACCATTGCAGCATCCCCACGGTCACGAGAGGCCAGGCGAAGAGAAGCGCCCCTCGACGTGAGTGATGTCGAGTTGGCCACACCCACCCACTCACATGACCACCTGGCCACGCCAGGTGCACATAGGGAATACTCAAAGGGCTGAAAAAGTGATTTTTGACTGGTCCTCGCACTTACGACTGTCCTCACATTTTATGTTTTGCACCCTATCTTCTCACCGTGGTGAAGAGAAGCATCACAGTTGTAAAATGAATGACACGGTTGTTAAGAATGCTGCAACAGGCATAAATGTGAGGACAGTTGTAAATGTGAGGACCGGTCATAATTCACTTTTTTCAGCCCTCTGAGTAGTCCCTATGCACGTAGCCATGCCCACCCGGTCACATGACCACCACGCCACGCCCCAGATAAGCCACGCCCACAGAACCGGTTGTTAAAAAATTTGAATCCCACCACTGGAAGTAACAGAACCCAAACTGCTTTTGACAATCATTACAACACAAACCCAGTTAGATGAGTTATTAATCAGTGGTTCCTTAAGGTGAGACATTTAAATACTTCAACACTTTTCTGAAATGATTTCCTAAACAACACAGCATAGTTTGCAACACATGTTATGAAGAGTATAAAGTTTTGTTTTGAATTTCTCAGTGATTTGATACATATTTCATTAAACTTATTACTTCTAACTGCTACAATATTTTTAGTTCTTATTCCTTCTTCTCAGATGAGTTGAGAATTACTGTGATGGAACATAATAAAATATAAGTTTAATGATGCCCTCTTTAATGGATTTTGAATGCAGCAGACAAAAATTCCATCCAGGCAACTCTCTGAAATAATGGATAGTCCATTATATCCAGGGGTGGGTTCTAACTTACCTCGCTGCCGGTTCGCTTCCTCCCACGCCGCGTGGCCATGCCTCATGCGCAGTGCAAAAAAATTTAAAAAAATCCCAAAAAAAAAGCCGAAAACAAGATGGTGACGCATGCGCAGTGCCGGAAACTCGGCTTCTGCGCATGCGCAGAAGAAAAAAATAATAATAAAATAAAATTTAAAAAAATTCAAAAAAAAGATGGCAGCGCCCATGGACCGGCACTGACCGAAATGGATCTGTGATGTCATCATGACATCACCAGCGGGTCGCTACCGGTTCGGGTGAACCGGTCCGAACCGGGAGGAACCCACCTCTGATTATATATGAATAATCTAGACAAGGTACGGTACTCACATTTATAAACATTTTGTTAAATTTTTACATCATTTCTGTCAATCTATGTCATTTTAGTTATGACATATTAGGCAAATAATATACATTGACACAAAAGATATAATTTTCATTTGCACAATGACTCTTAATACACAAATAATGTAAATTATTTATTTTTCAGATTTAATGGACATTCAGAACTATTGAAGATTTCGCCTTCTGAATGGTACATTAAATTGAGTTTTTAAATCAGTCTCTGTTACGGTCAGAGAAATCCATGGTAAATATGTTCATGGAATCCGAATTTTAATAAAATAGGGGGCAACACTTATCTGTCTATGGAAAACACAGCACCTCCTGATGGTTTCACCCAACACCCTGATGGCTTCATCCCAATTGTTGTTATCAAGATAGACAGCATGTACAGCTATAGTATATGGAATCTACTATATATACGGTAGCATATTCAGAACCAAATTACAGCTAGCCCTGACCCACTAATCCTGACTTAATTTATTTTCAAAACAGATAGAAAGGTGTGTCCTACAGATGTGAAATTCCGGAAGGACTGTGGCTACCCAGGAATCCCTGCCAATGAATGTGCAATGAGAAAGTGCTGTTTTGAGAGCAAACCACCTGGTGTCCCATGGTGCTTTTTTCATATCAATGTGGAAGAGGGTAAGAACAAGTATTGGTTTTGTCCTTTTGATGAATGCAACAACCTTTTATAGGAGACACATGCTAAGATACTTTCTGGCATATAGTACAGTATAGCTTTCCATTGTGAGTAGAATTCCTCATTTAATTGCATTTGCTTACAGTAGCTTAGAATTAAAATGATGCATGTACATTTAATTTTTAGATCAATGTTTTTCCCTGTTTCCCAGTTTATGATTTGTTAGGAATTTTTTTGGGTGTGTTTTGTCTTACTATTGGGGGAAGGGAAATTATTTTTATTATTTATTCTCATTTTTATACTATCTTAACTCTGTTTTAGGGCTTATGCTACAGTTTGGGTAGAGATTCCCATCTCAAAATGACAGGACACAATGTCACCAATTTTAATCATTGTAGCCTGTAACAAAATAAAAACAGGGTCTGCATGGGATTCCCAGGCATTTTGTCTTCTCAAAACACAGGTTTCATTTTTCTAGAAGGAAAAAAAAGAGGAAAAACCTTTTGTTTCATTTTTATTTTATTCAGAACCTGCTATGTAGTCCGCAATGTACGATCCATTTCCTTAAAACATGGTAGACCAGGAATCTCCAAACTTGATAACTTCAAGACTTGTGGATTTCAACTCCCAGAATTCCTCAGCCAGCTGGTGGGGGAATTCTAGGAACTGAAGGCTACAAGTCTTAAAGTTGCCAAGTTTGGAGACCCCTAACATAGATCACTGGTTGCTTTCATTAAAAAGCAATGGTTGATGATTCTGAATGCAGCTAGATTCACTTAAGACCATCAATTTTATGTCTACATTTTGAGAGCAGCCCCAGCATTGTAGGCAGTGATATATGTCTTACTAAAGTGGAATTATGGGTGGGATTGAATGGGGAAACTGATACTGGGCTAAGGATCATAGTGGTAAAATATCAATGAGACCACTATCTCTGATTATGCTTTTGGTGTTCCAAATGCTGTGGACCATTACAGATGAGTGGCATGGGACAAAATGTGACGCAAGGTGTATTGCAATGGGAGGTTCTGAACCCCAATCTTTTGTATTTGCATCTTAACTTTATAGGCTACTATGTACAGGTTGTCCTCAATTTTACAACCACAATTAAGTCCCATTAAAGTTCCAAGGCATTTGTTAAGTGATTTCCCCCATTTTATGACCTTTTTGCCACAGTTGTTAAGTGAATCATGTGATCTTTAAGTGAATGTGGCTTCCCCCATTGACTTTGTTTGTCGGAAGCAAATGGTGATCACATGATCCTGGGAAAGTGCAACTCTCTGGGGTCATGTGATCACCATGTGCTAAATATATGCCAGTTGCTAAGTGCCCAAATTTTGATCATGTGACCATGAAGATGCTGCAATGATTGCAAGTGTGAAAACCAATCATAAGTCACTTTTTTCACTGCCGTTGTCATTTTGAACAGTCACTAAACAAATGGTTGTATGTTGAGGACTATCAGTAAATCATGGGGTTTGTGTTATGGATTGGTCAGGATTCATATTTGATTTTTCAACATATACACATGACTTCCCATGTAAGTGCCTGACACAACACTGGAAAACACTGAATAATGTAAAGCCAATTGGAAGGCACCATCATTAAGTTGTTGTGATGTTAATACATTTGATATAAGCCAATTCTGAATATTGCAGACAAAAGAGGGTCTAACTTACTGGGGCTGAAACCAGCATCAGAGTAAGAAGGAAATTAGTGTGATAAATAATTCAGACAAAAACTTCCAATTATGGTCCTAGTAGAATATTTGTTATTTTTTGGGGAGTTGATAGAAATAGAAAAAAGAGAAAAGCTGAAATTTTTGACTTTTTTTCTTTTTCTTTTTCTTTCTTTTCAGAGTGTTAAAATGATGCTTCAGGAAGGAACTTTCACAAAGAGCATGCTTTTGACAGAACTATTCAAGCACAATGTTATCCCATGTGGTGTAGTAATTTTGGCTTCCATGATACATCAATGCATCTTTATAGTAGACAGTTAATTACAGATTTTGTCACTTCTTTACATTTGCTAAAGGCAATCGTGATGATAAAAAAGCAATGTATTTATGTTTATGAATGCATTATAAATTTGCCTCTTGTGCTGATATCCTGATAGTAGCCTACACATGAGATATTAGCTTTTTGTAACCGAAAATTTCATTTGTGAGGTTCTCCTGTGATTAGAAATATACCATCTGAATAATATGCTATTAAATCATGCAAAACAAATTGAACATAACTGTTTGTGCTAATAGAACATCTAGTTTGCTTTATAAGCTTTATTATAAATCCTTGTCAATGATAAAAAGCTTCTGACATCTTACATAACAGAATGAATGAATGAATGAATGAATGAATGAATGAATGAATGAATGAATGAATTAATTAATTTCAGAACTCTCTCTGCTTTGGGGCGGCAGTTTCACATCTGGAAGTCAAGAGGCAAGGAGGAAGTTTCTCCTGTACTTTTTCAATTACCCAACCTGCAACTTCTTTCCCACCTACCAAGTTCCTCTTTTTCTCAGTGTTAGTTACCATCTTCAGAAGACTTATTGGGCAACCATATAAGCAGTGTGGGTTTATGAGGATGCTGAAAGTAGAAATGGTAAAGAAGTGATCTGAATATATCAGGCACTGAGTAGCAGGCCCATACTTATATACAGACAACCATCCACAAGCAACAAAAAAGAACATGACCATGATGCCAAGATGGAAACCAGATTCTTCAACAGACCCAGATGTCTACTTTGTCCCCACATCTACACTAACAGCACTATCACAAGCCCCAATAATATATATTCAAGATTACAAACACCTTTACATGCTTTTCCTCCAATGTGATATCTGTCATCAGCTGCCAGCAATGCCATTCAGTATTCTACACAGAACAAAAGGGTAACATTTGCACAAAAGAATTAATGAACATAAGTTTGACATCAGGATTCAAATATAAACTAAATAATTTCAGAGCCCTCTAATCTCCCAGAATAATCTATAGCAAACCTCCAAATTACTGCAGGGCTTTAAGCACAGAGTGTGAAATTGTTGAACTCACATGCATCAATAAAGTTCAGACAATCTCAGAAGGTCCCAACATGATTTTTTAAACATGCTACGAATGTTAATTGATGCGTACTAACAATCTGTCTCACAGGTAAATGGCATTTACATAACCAACTTATCTTCCCATTTCTTCTCCTCCATCCCACCCAATTTAAATCCTACAGCAGTCCAGACACTTTATGAAGTAGGCTGCCTCTAATAAAAGCATCCATATTTTAATAAAAGTTATTAGAAAAGGTACTACCAGGCTCCTGGGTTTTTTGCCTGGAATCTTTGGTGTGTGAATAGCTTTTCCAAAGAAGCAAATTCTCAAGCTAATTCCTCCAGGACTGAGAGTCCAGAAATGCTCTACCTCCAAATTTTCCCACCTTCTACCAAGAAGGGAGGATAGGGTAGGGGGACTGGATAATGTTCTTGCAGTAGGAATGAATGATGGAAAACTAGTGTCTCTTCAGTATGACCAGAAGCTACAGTTTAAAAGATAAAGGATTGATTTTGCTGTCACGAGAATGGTCCAAAAAATCCCCTTCAACTTCAGTTCTTACAGGGCCATATAAAAGGGAGAAACCTGATAGAAAGCTAGATATGATCTCCAAAAGTGATTGGGTGGCTTTTCTTTTCTTTTCTTTTCTTTTCTTTTCTTTTCTTTTTAACTTTTATTTATACATTTTTCTTCTTTAAAATACATGAGTGCTTAATAAACAGTGTATTGTCTGGATCAATTTGTTTATACAAGGTATTAATAAAGTAGTAGTGAGAGTTACTTATTGTAAATATTCATTTTGTAAATGAAATACTTAGAATGTATGTGATTGTGGAAAATAATTACCACAAGAAGAACCTGAAAGGTGAAATGGTGATAGACACATCCAGTGCTACAGAAAGACAATGGATGAATGATAAAATGACAATTTATGTAACATGTTTGAACATTTTGCAGTTATGTAAGAATGAAGTACAGAATTTCTAGAAACCAGCATCTTGCTGTCAGAGAGAGCATTGCTTTAAAAGATGACGCGAATAAAGATCTTATAAAGCTTTCAAGTCCTTCTCAAGAAGCACTCAAAATATTTGTCATGTAAACTAAAACAAGCAAAGCTAATATGAGAGAGCAATGCAAATATATTTCTTAGGCTGGTTGTTCTTCATTGGGGGAAGTTTGCAAGTGAAGAGCAATTTTATTATAAAACTTCAAGTCCTTCTCAGAAAGCACTCAAAATATTTGTCAGGTGAACTAGAACAAGCAAAGCTAATAAGAGAAAGCAATGCAAACATATTTCTTCAGCTGGTTCTTCCTCACCCTAACCCTAACCTGCAAGTGAAGAGCAGTTTTCAGGCATTGTTCATGGAGAAACAAAATAAGGGGAACAATGGGTTCTTGTGACCACAAACATATTGGAAATTATCTAAGATGTTAAACAAGATGTAAGATATCAACAGAAATGTTGCTGCAATAATCTATTACATATGATTTTCTTTTTGGTAATCTATGTCTCTCTTTTTTGGCCAATTAGTGGAACTAGAACAGGAAGAAGGAGGGCTTTCTGAACCATATAAATGAGCATGTCTACCTTCATTCTGGGGTATGAAGCTCTCCCTGAATTTCTGAACACCCACATCAAGAGAGGTAAGTTATATACAATCCAACAATGAATTAGGTGAGCATTTTATAACACGTTTGATTTGCATTGGCAGAATCAGTTTAATCCAACTCAATCAGTTTTATATCAGGAAATAAGTTATCATGGGTATCTTAAATAGGCTATGACATTTGTGAGGACCTGATGTTGTTGTTCAAATATTTAATATATGCGTGGCATAATTTTTCATATATTTGTAACACAAATTGGTTCTTCCTTTCAGATATATTTTTGTCTTGAAATCCTAAAAGACTACATATTTGTGAACTTTATTCTATTTCCAGTTTTTATTCTTGCCATTAAGAAAGTGCAAGTGCCAAGAAAAATTTGCTTTTCTTTGTTTATTCTTTGGCCTTGCTGGATTAAATCAAAAGTATACAAATACTTTTGTATACTTTTACTTACTAGTATTTTTGTGCTAGTAATTTTCTTGGGTATAATTCAGAAATTGGTTTACTCTGGTGCTTATGCAGTCATCCTATGTTCTTCTTGTTCATCTTCTCCCTGATGAATTAGGAAGTCCATTGTTTAACTGTGATCTCTGCACTGACAATCATGTCTTTCTTAGTTCTTCCATCAACCATACAGAGAATAATGTAACTGAGTTTTTTAATAGAAATCTTACAAGGGTTACAGTTAGGAGAGTATGAAGCTTTATTAAGACAGCTGAACTTAGATCAAAATTTACTTTGCAAATTTTTATCTGCAATTAATTTAAATCATAGAAGATGCATCCCTCAGCTCTTCCCTCCCTCTCTTTTCCTTCATTGCAATCACACTACGTACCACAACTTCCACATTACCCCAAAGCCTATTTATATGCACATTTTCATATGGTTTCCTTTGTATGTTTAGAGGACACATAGAGGAATCTTTTAACTCTAAGGTGTTTAAGGTGTTGTTGAGAGTACCTGTTTCCCCCCAAATAAGACCTCCCCGGGTAATAAGCCCAATCAGGCTTTTGAGCGCATGCGCTAAAATAAGCCCTCCCCCGAAAATAAGCCCTCCCCGAAAATATTTAAACGCATCTGCAGCCGGTCCCCGCCATTTTCTCTAGTTGCTTGCCGCGCAAACAACATGAGGTGAGGAGGCGAGGCCGGAGGAGGGGAAGGGAGGGGGAACATGCCCCATGCACCCCACATGCCCTTACCTAACAGCCGCTCCCACAACCCTAGCCACCACACCCCTTCTGTCACGCTAATGGCCGCTGCAAAAGCCATTAGCGAAGAACAGGGAGGCAACGGCGGCGACGGGACATCCGGTCGCAGCAGCATGGCTGGGCCGACGGCATGAAGGAGAGTCCTGGGAAGCATGGCTGGAAGCGCGTGCACGGCCTCAGGGGCAAACAGCTGATGAGCGGCTGTGTTGCGCTGCCGCAGCAGCGCAACACAGCAGCAGCCATGAGGTGACGACGCTTGCCGCCTCGTGCACCTCAAAAATAATAAGACCTCTCTGAAAATAAGGCCAAGGGCTTATTTCGGGGGTCAAAAGAAAATAAGACCCTGTCTTATTTTCAGGGAAACACGGGTAACTACTTGGGCATTAGACCACTTCCCTCCCTCTGGAGTTCCAGTAGTAGAAAAGTGCTTGAATATTTTGCAATTTTCTTTGCAGGAATCAGATCACACACAGCGAGACCAATACTCTTGAATTCTTCAATAAACTTGACTCTTAGTGAAGACTGACATTCAAAATGAACTGCAAATGGCTCTGGTTCCTGGCCATTGCTCTGATATTTGGATTCAGCTCTCTGACAGATGCTAGAATACCCATTAGACCTAGACCACCACCACGTAGACCACCACATAAAGGTAAAGGAGTCCTTGCAGATTTTACCCCACTAGTTGTTGCTGACTCTAGGAGTGGGGCTCATCAAGGGCCAATGAGCCAGCACTGTCCAAAGATGTTTTGCTGCTACGTCCCCACTGAAGGTACCTATTTATCTGCTTGCATCTGCTTGCAGTTACACACTTTTGAATGGCTAGATTGGTAAGAGCTAGAGCAAGGATAGGAACTCACCCCATTGCATGACACTCAGATCTCAAACCAGTATCTTAACCACTGAGCCATTGCACAGCCCTAGACCACCACATAAGCCAGCCACCAATTCTAGATGTTTTTATAGCTTTGAGACTATTAAGGTGACCCCAATAGCTCATTCTGCAATTATGTTCCTCTTTCATAGCATTTGAAAGCCATATGCCTATATGAACATATTGTCTCTTATACTCAGAGAAAAAATATGCCTGAAAAGCAGTAGTGACAGGATTGAATGTCGTTCTTTATAGAAGAGTAAGAAAGCAGGGTAGTTATGTCACATTTGTCTATGTGACATTGGCATTTCTGGAACTCAGAGGACTCAGTGTTTGGCCCATTGAATATCCTAATTGCTGCCAATTATTTCAACATTCATGATGGTACAACTGAAGGCCAACTTGGGAATTAGTTCCTCTGAGCTTAAAAGGTAGAACAAGATAACTTTATTTGACCAAGAGCTGTCTCATACAGTAGATGTCGAAGACCACTCTCCAAAAATGTGTAGAAGCGGGACCGGGTGTGTGATTCTTTTTTAGTGTGTTTGTGTGAAATTTGTGCTTTAAGCTTCTTATAGCAGTGAAAAACTAAATTTTTTACTTCACCCACTCTGGATAGGCTCTGGAGGCAGCAAACCAGATGCTGATATTTATTTTAGAGAGCCGAGGTGGCGCAGTGGTTAGAGTGCAGTACTGCAGGCTACTTCAGCTGACTGTTCAGCAGTTCAGCGGTTCAAATCTCACCGGCTCAAGGTTGACTCAGCCTTCCATCCTTCCGAGGTGGGTAAAATGAGGACCCAGATTGTTGGGGGCAATATGCTGACTCTGTGAACCGCTTAGAGAGTGCTGTAAAGCACTGTAAAGCGGTATATAAGTCTAAGTGCTATTGCTATTTTGCATTTAACACTGAGGTTTCAAGAAGAAAAGTCAAATCAGTCAATTAGATGTCTTAGGTTTAGATTATTATTATATATTTTGTTTAATTTGGTAAAAATTAAGAGTGATGACTGAACAGTAGAATTTGGTGGCATTAGCTGTATTATTGTTTAATTTGAAATTTAAGTCTAAATATTCCTTCTCCAGCCTGATGCCCTTGAGGTATGTCAATTCAGATGTGGCATTAGGTTCGAGGAGAGTGCTCTAGGCTTGGGATGCACAAGTTCTAGAATACGCCTATAAAGAATTTTCACCTGGAAGTCAAAGAAATATTTTACTGGTATGACTGCCTGCCCATGCTTTTTTTAACTTATAGTTCCACATCGGTTTGTACTAAATACAAATTAAGCCATCTCTATATACTTGAATTCTATACTTTTCTTAGGTGGGAATTGCAATGTACCTCCAAGAAGTAGAACAGATTGTGGATACCCTGGAATATCAAGACAAACATGTTTACGTAGAGGATGTTGTTTTGATAGCACGCACCGGAATGCAAAATGGTGTTTTCATCGCAAGTGAGTAATACATTTCTATGGGACATTTATAACCTTCTCGCAAAAAAAAAAAAGTATTTGCAAAAAGAGGAGAGCAAGAAGGATGAAAATGGGTGCAATTAAAGACTTTGTTAGAGTGATCTCCTGCTACTGCCACCTGGTTTTCACGAGGCTGAGTGAGCTGATGCGGCTGACTAGACATGGATCCTTTTTGTCTCTTTTGAAATGTTTAAGCAGATGGAAGAAGTATACAAAAATAGCTTCATTCTTTTTTCAAAGAGACAGCATAAGCTGTAAGCCACCCAGAGCCATTCTGAAATGAGATACACAACAGATAGATAGATAGATAGATAGATGATAGATAGATAGATAGATAGATAGATAGATAGATAGATGATAGATAGATATGCAACAACTTAACTGATTCCTTGTTTGTTCCTCTCCTTCAGATAATTATAACAAAATGGAAACTGGAATCAAAAATAATTTGAATGGAATGGAAATGGAAACAAGATGGACATATCAATGGTGTGACATATTATCTGCTGTTTATCTAATGTCTTGTAGCTTTTCTTGCAGGAGGTGAGATATAATAGGCATCTCCTATTCAATAAATCATGTAGCAGGAAATTCAGTTATCCTGCCAAAATATTTGGATGGGGACATATTGAAGAAGTATGGATACTTTCATATGGCTTAAATAATTTTCCATATTTAAAGTATTCTGAAGACCTATTTGTTTACTGCAGCTTGGCTAAGCATTTCTGACAATCTCAGCTCCACGCCTTTATTGTTAAGCTTTGCTATCACTGTAAAATCTAGAAAAACGTCATACACAGCTCATCTTTTCAGCAATATATGCATGAAACATATATGTGAAAGGTATTAAAACATGATTGAAAAAAGTCATGTTGCATTTTTCCATCTTTTTTTTAAACATACTACTAATGACTGTTCTTCATTTTCCTCTGGTTTTGCCCCCAGTTAGCTTAAAAATTATAAATAACTTTCAAAAAGTAACTTAGCTAGCAGGAGATTCATTCAGATCCTGGCCTGTGGGGCAGCAGAATTCCTATGGTCTTGTCCTTGTACTTCCCAGTACAACTCTAGCTGTTATAATAGATATAGGTGGGCAACCTGAGGCTGCGTATCCCCCCAGCACTTCTTTGCTCACTTCCCACCACTTGGAGTATTTGCATTCAGTGGCAAATGACAAATTTGGCCACCTTGGGATTAAAACCCGATAGTGTGAATTTGGACTACCTTATAGGGTTTAAGGGAGGGTAATAGTCATAATGAAGGGACCTCCCACTCCCATCTTGAAGTTCCCTCTCAAAATATTGACCTAGCTGCATCCAGGAATGTCACCTGATGGTATGTTGTGGCCCTTTAATAAGATTGAACATTAGAATTTGGTGGCATTAGCTGTAATATTGTTTAATTTGAAATTTAAGTCTAAATATTCCTTCTCCAGCCTGATGCCCTTGAGGTGTGTCAATTCAGATGTGGCATTAGGTTCGAGGAGAGTGCTGTAGGCTTGGGATGCACAAGTTCTAGAATACACCTATAAAGAATTTTCACCTGGAAGTCAAAGAAATATTTTAGTGTTTGTTTATTAATTTTATTTGCCACCATCTCACCACAAAGTATCTCTGAGCAGCTTATAACATTAAAAGCAATAAAACTATGACAATAGGAATACAAAATTATAATGAAAAGAATACATTTTTATCCGATATTTTGATTATTTTGAAATTATATTGCATTGTTAAATTAGTTATACTTTTTCTTCTGTTACCTTTTGGATCAGCTGGAATTTCCCAGATTCTGGGGCAATAGAATACATTTTAAGATCATCAACAGTATTTTCCATATGATTGGGACATGGTCATTTCTCACAAGTAAAAAGTTACCTTGTAGTTTCTGTTTCCTATCTTCACAGTTAAGCTTTGCTATAATTGGTTGCATTTCTCTCTTGTTGATATTCCGAATGCTTGTTCTACTCTTGGTTCTTACTGCCATTTAAGCATCATCCTATATGTTGTTTTAAACATGCAGCTAGCAGGAACTAGCTATATTTTTTTCAATTGTCTTTCAACTAGCACTTATCTGAGTCATAGAATCATAGGCCTGGAAGGGACCTTGGAGGTCTTCTAGTCCAAACCCTGCCAAGACAGGAGTCCTTTTTCAAGTGCCTTTGATTTTTTTCAAGCCTCAATATCTTTGTAATCAGTACAACTATAAATTGAAGAGCTAACTTGAATCAGAACAATTTCTGATTCAGAAATTTACTCACATTCATCTTACCAAAAGATGAAGAAAAGATCAGTTGTCATTGAGGTATTAATAAATAATATTGTTCAAAAATTGAGTTCAGATTTGAAGAAGATTGAATGAAATCTAAATCAAATGGACTTTCACAATTGGCTCACTATCTTAAATAATGTAATTTATTGCTCCTGAATAGATCAGAAAATTTGGTGGCTGTATAGGCTTGTACAGATAACCTATAATCAAATTAAATCAATGATTCAAATTAGATTGATTAGAATGAAAACACAATTCAAATTCTAAAGAAGATATTTTCAAACAAATATTAAAATATTACAGAAATTATTCTGGGAAATGAAGGACTGGACTCTGCCTGAATGACCACTATTGGATATAACATCTGGTCTTGCTGAATTTGATTAGGTTTAAGAAGCTGGAAGTTTGCTATATCTCAAAAATATTGTTGTAACCTGAAACAGATGCAAAAGATTCACCAATATTAGTTCATTTAGAATTTAGGTTTTTTTTAGCATGACAAAATCAGAAGTAAATTTTAAAAAAGATTATATATATAATATTATTATATATTATATATATATAAAAACAAGAGCCTTTCTAGTAGAGCCCAACTCCTGGTGTCTGGATTGAAGCAATTTTCTTGGAAGTATGACAGAAGTGATTTACTACTGCTTTCTTCTGGAAATTTTTTAAATTATTATTTCATAGTTCAGCCTATAGCTCTGGATACCAAGGGAATGTTCCCTTCAAATAATGACCAGGAAGAACTTTGCAATAATTTCAGCTCCACCTTTGGCCAATTAATTAATCATAATGAATCATCAACTGCCATTTTCTTTGTACTAAACATCCCAAATATATTTGCCACTTATTACGCCATCTTAAATATATATTTCCACTAAGTATAAATGTACCGGTATATAATTTAAACTGTTCATTACTATCTCATCAGATAATCCCAAATCTATATTTTGCCAGCTAGAACAAAATTAGACTTGCTTTAGTTTAATTATAGAGATAAGTACTAATAATTAGCTTTATATCTTTAGGGTAAGCTTTTCTTTTGAGTTCTGTTGAATAAAGGCCATAATAAACTTGATTTAATTTTTCCTTCTGGTTCTTCCTTCTGTTTTTCCATTTATGGCCCTCTATTTGAAAAACTAATATAGTCCTTCCAATCTTCTCCACAATCTTTGTTTTCCATCTGCAATTAGCACTTTTTTGTTGTTATTTTCAGTATGCTTCCTGCTATAGTGGAGAATAACAACTTTGCTTTCTATCTCAGTAATGAAAGATGACTTACACAGGGGGGAGCCCAGAAAGGTATACAGTCCAGATGAGATGCCAATGACTAAATTCAAGACATTGACAAGATCAAAGGAAATAGATATGGTCAAGAGAAAATAGGTGGGCTATGCAATATTTTGAATGACTAAGTGAAATTTTCAGCCTTTGGCAAAGGTTACCCAAGTCCTTTCAAAAGATCCGAAAAGAGCACAAGCTCAGCAGATAAGAAAGACTAGTATTATTTATGCATTTGCCACCAGAAGAGAGGCTGATATCTCTTGCTACATAATGTTCCTACTAATAGTAAATCCATCATTACCACATTTTGATACTATATCTGGGTATACATAGAAATCTTTGTATCAAAACAAAGGTGGAGTTATGAGGACATAAAAAGCCCTCCAAAGACAAATATTACCTAAAAAGATTGAACAAACAAGCTAGTATAAAAATTATTTTCAGCAAATCTTTTGCCTAGACCTTGCATAGTTAATTTCTTGTGGAACACTAAAGCTTCCTGACAGAGGAAAGCAAGCTGCCATGGAACAGAAGAAGATCTGTTTACTGGTGATGGTCCTTTTCTTAGGATTCAGCAGCCTGGCTAATGGGTTTTTCCTGAAATTACGTGAGTGGAACTTTTTAAAAATGTTTACTGGGAATTATTGATTCAGTTTATATAAAAGCTGCCTATTCTACACTTTCTGCAGCAGCCTTTTGCCATCAACATTAATTTTGTCAGCATTTGATAACATGTGAAGGGGAGGCAGAATCTTCCTGGGATTCCTAGTACATAATCTTTGTTACAATATTTTTACAGATCTCCGTCCTCAGGTGGACAAATTTCTTGACTTACAGTACCTTGAATCTGAGGGAAGGGGTTGCATTTGCTGCCCTGTCTAAAGCATCAACATACAGTATCTAAGGACAATTCTAGACTTGATCAATCTGTTTTTAACCCAAAGGTGCTTTTTCAGGAGGCAACTGGCCTGTCTTGTTTTTTGTTTTTTGTTTTGAAGACGTTTTGCTTCTCATCCAAGAAGCTTCTTCAGCTCTGACAGGATAGTGGGGAATGGAAGGATTTATATTCCTTACCTGTTTTTAAGAATATTTAGCATTCAGACTTGAGCATAGAATCTTTTTTACAAATCAAATACCCTAATGGCTTTATCTTTCTGAAATACATTAATCTACTGGATTAATTTAGACTGTATTTAACAGTTCCAGAACAATGCCAAGTGCAACCAAATGCCAGAGTGAATTGTGGATACCCCTACATCAGTGCTCAGGAATGCTACAATAGAGGATGCTGTTTCGATTCAAGTATTGTTGGAGTCATCTGGTGTTTCTTTCCACTACATAATCCAGGTATTGATAAGTGATTGATGCTACTGGTTAAGGAAAAGTCTTTACAAAGTGATTCTCATAATCATATAAATGCAACTAGTATACCAACACTAAGATACCTACCATCTGGAATGGGGCAACATGTTGCAGTCAACTTGCCACGGCCAACTTACCATGGCTAACTCACCAAGGGACAACTTGCCATGGACAACTCACCATAGGACAACTCACCACAAGACAATTCAACAATTCAATTTAATTATTTAAAATAATTTAAAATTTATTTTAATTTTTGTCATTCACATTTCATTTTTGTCCCTCCTTTTGCATTCTTTCTTTAATGATTCAATTCCACTATTTCTTTGATATTAGTGTAACTCTTTTCCTGTGGCAAGTTGTCCCGTGGCAGGTTAGCATGGTGAGTTGTCTGTGGTGAGTTGTCATAGACCTCTACTATCACCCCTCAAAGCCAAAAAACCATAATTAGAAAACATTATAATCTCGCAATAAAAGTAAAGTAGTAATTGACATGGAATCAACCCATGATTTAATGGACTGTTGGGGAAAAGAAGTGCCTGTTTTATTTTTTTATTGAATTTATATTGCCGCTTATTTGCCCATGGCGACTCAAGGTGGCTTATAGAATATAAAACCACTCTAGTTATGCAGTCTAGATGCAGTTTCTACATCTCTCTCTCTCTCTCTTTTTTTTTCCAGATGTCACCAATTTTTTTATTAGTTTATAGAATAAAATACAAAACACAAAAGCAAATAGTAGAACACAAAGAGGAGGGGGGAGGAAGAGAGTGGGGGGAGAAAAAAAAGGTGTTGACTTCCGATTCCCTGTTGCGGTAGAATAAGGCATTAACATCGAACCCCAACTTTTTACTTTTCCATAACAGTATAAACTAGCCATTTCTATAACAACAAGTCAATCTAATCAGTAAAACCCAAGGTCAAAGTTTCATTTTTTCCACCTTAAGCACAAAATCCAGAAGCGGTCTCTAAGTAGAAACAAAAGTATTTATATTCTTTTCTTTGATCAAAATGGTCAATTTAGCTAAACTCCATCAGCTTCTGTAGCCATTCATCCATGGTGGGAATCGAAATGTCTTCCATTTTTGTGCATACAGTAGTCTTGCTGCCGTCAACATATATAAGTTCAGAGTTCCAAATTTTTTCTCCAAGTCTTTTTCCATTAAGCCCAAAAGAAAAATGTCTGGTTTCATCTTTATCTTCACTTTAAGAATTTTCTGTATTAGATATGAATCCTACTCCAATATTTCTTTACTTTATCACATGTCTACCATAAATGGTAAAAGGTCCTTTCTTTATATTTACATTTCCAACATTCATTTGAAATACCTTTATATTTTCTACATAACTGTCTGGTGTTAAATACCAGTGATACATCATCTTATAAAAATTTCTTTTAAATTATAGTTAATTTTATAGTTAAACTATAAATAATTTATAGTTTAACTATAAATTATAGTTAAAATTATAGTTAAAATATAGTGTGAATTTTAAACCTTTTGTCAACGTATTTTCCCATTGTCCGAGCATCACATTATATCCGAAGTTCCTTGCCCACTGAATCATACAATGTTTTACATGTTCACTTTCCAAATTCAGTTTCAATAACGTTTTATAAACCTTAGCAATAATATGTTCATCACTACCACAGAATAAGATTTCCAATTCATTTTTAACAAAGTCAAACCCATAATTTTTTTTATCTAGTTTAAATCTTACTTTCAGTTGGTGGTATGTGAACCAATGGCAAACATGGCCTTCTAATTCTAACTCTTTCCTCGGCTTGAGGGCAGGCTCACCAGAATTGAAAGACATTATTTTACCATAAGTCCACCAGTCCAGCTTCGCCACCATTTCTTTTCTTTAAAAAAGCTTCCTGGGGGGACACCCAAAGAGGCAACTTCATAGAAAACCTTGTTTTATATTTATCCAAACTCTTAGTATGGCACGTCTAGCAAAGTGAGGACCCAGATTGTTGGGGGCAATATGCTGACTCTGTGAACCGCTTAGAGAGGGCTGTAAAGCACTGTGAAGCGGTATATAAGTCTAAGTGCTATTGCTATTGCTAAAGTGATCGTTGAAATCAACATTAACTTTAACTTTGTCATAACATAAATAACTGTGCCATCCAAACCTTAATTCATGACCTTCTAAATCAAGTAGCCTCTTATTCTGGAGGTTCAGCCACTCTTTTAGCCAGATCAGACAACATGCATTAAAATACAGTTGCAAATCTGGTAAACCCAAACCCCGTCTTGCAATAGCTTATATCTAATTCTTGGTTTTTTCCCCTTGCCATATAAACTTGGAAATAGCCCTCTGCCATTGTTTAAATGGAATATCGATTGCAAATATTGGTAATCTCTGAAACAGAAAGAGCATCTTTGGTAAGACATTCATCTTAATTGCAGAAATTCTACCCAATAGTGATAAATGCAATTTGTCCCATTTTTGTAAGTCCTTTTTAATATCATTCCAAAGAGGTACATAATTATTTTGAAACAGTTTTATATTTGTGTTTGTCAACATAACCCCCAAATATTTTACCTTTTTCTCGACCTTAAAACTCAACTTTTTACTCAATATATCACTGTCCTGAGATGACATGTTCTTAATCAACATTGTTTTCTGTGTGTTTATTTGAACCCCACTAAAGCCCCAAACTCATTTAATTTCCTCATCAAATGTTCTATGTTGTTTTTTGGAACTTGCAGGAATATAACCAGGTCATCAGCAAATGCCCTCAATTTATAAGCTTCTTTCTTGATGCTTATACCCATTATTTTCTCATCTTGCCTAATATCTCTATTCAAAACTTCCAACACCAAGATAAACAACAGAGGAGACAAGGGGTTTCCTTGTCTCATACCTTTTTGAATTTCACATGAGTTAGTTAAGTCGCCATTAATGACAATTTTTGCTTGCTGTGACGTGTAAACAGCTTTGACCTTGAATAAAGTTCTCTCCAAAGTTCATTTCTTCCAGCACTTTAAACATAAAAGCCCAATTTAGATTGTCAAAGGCCTTCTCTGCATCTAAGAATATTAGAGCTGCCTGTTTCTCATTGTGGTATTGTAAATATTCAATAATATTCAAAACAGTCCTCGCATTATCTCTTAGCTGTCTTTTTGGCAGAAAGCCCAATTGGTCTATGTATATATGCTTGTAAGATCTTCTTTAGTCTTTCTGCCAAAACTGCAGCAAAGAGTTTATAGTCCTTGTTTAATAATGAAATTGGTCTGTAATTCTTTGTCTTTGTAACATCTTGACCCTCCTTTGGTAACAATATTAGCTTCTTTCCATGTTTGAAGTATTTCCCCCCCCCCCGTAATATATCATTCATTATATCCTTTAGTGGCTGAAGAAGTTCATCCTCAAAGCATTTATAATATTGGCTTGTAAAGCCATCTGGGCCTGGAGCTTTACCTGATTTCATTTTTTAATAGCTTCTGATATTTCAAAGGCAGTTATTGGGTCATTCATAAGTAGTCTCTGGGTTTGTGATAATTTAGGCAACTGTTGTCTTAAAAGATATTCATCTATTTAGACATATCTAAAATCTCTCTCTCTCTTTTTAACCTGCTATTCTGCATAACTTCTGTCTTTTTGTCTGACTCATGTCTGAACTAGCTTTATTTATTTATTTTTATTTATTTATCATATTTAGGAATGGCCCCTCTCCCTTACAGAGTAGTTTACAGTACTAATGTCCTTCAACATTTCAGAACAAACAACATCAGAATAATTTGCAAATTGGTGATCTAATACTAATTCTCTGGGAATATAAATACATCCCCATCCTTTAACCAATTCTAATTCTCAGGAAGAAACATCATTCTGTAATCTAGAGAAAACATACTGTATGGAATGGCTGAAATTAATTCAGTTAATTAAGCTAATATGAAGGGAGCAAAGGTGGGATCCAATGATCTACAAGTTGCAGAGTCCCAAGCCTCACTTTTGCTGCCCCTAGAGCACGGGTGTCAAACTCGCAGTGTCATGTTGCCATTACGTGATGTTTCGCGATGTTTTTCCCATTCGCGGAGCTGGGGTGGGCGTGGCCTGTGTGTGATGCATCCGTCCCGCAGGCCACCAGTTTGACATCCCTGCCCTAGAGCTTCCAACCTCTGGAATTTGGGGCCAAAGCCTTATTTGCAGTACATTTTGTTTGTTTTAAAATAAACCCCAAAATACAGTATGTATGTGAACCAAGGACTTATTCTGCATCAACTCAACCCACACACTTTATATATGTTGTACATATGGAAACGTATGACTAGTTTTTTCCCTACTTGTATAAGGATTATCCTTTATATTATTCACATTGTCTTGTATGAACTGCACCAGTAGAGGCTAAACCAATTTCGTTGTATACATGATGTACAATGACAATAAAGGCTTTGATTATAGAAAGAGCTACAGATTTCAGTTCTATCCTTCTATAGCAACAACAATATCAGCAGCAGCAGAGGCAGCAACAACAAAACACATCTGTCAACTCATTTACTTTGGAGATAAATAGAATCATACAGTGTGCAGAAAAGGATGAAGAAATAAGAAGCCAAAGAAATTTCAGACAGGAGAATTTTTATAAAGGAGGGTAAAAAAGATAGCAAAAGTACTTTACACCAACACCATCTACTATACAAACCATCTTTGTTTCCGTCACAATCATGAACCATTTTATACATCGCCTTTTGTTTTTTAAACTTTTACCTTTTTCAGAATTTCAGCTCCATTTAATCATGACTCTCTTGGTCTTCCCCTGCATTTCAAACTTATTCAATATTCCTTTAAATATCTCTGTGGCAATTAACTTTTCTTTATATGACCAAACTATCTCAAAAGTATTTATTTTGTAGCATCGCTCAGTTCTGTATTAGTTTACCTTCACTCAGTACCTCTTCATTCTTGACCCTATTCCTTTTTGTTTTGCCCCATGCAATGCACATTAAAAAGCCCACTTATGGCCACCATTTTGATGTTTTTGACCCCCTTTGAGGATGCCCCTGCTTTGGCCGGGTTTTATACATAGCTATTTGTGCTTGTTTTGACAAACATTCATTCTTTGCAATAGACAGCATACTACCTACAGTATACAACCTTTCTGTGATGATTTGCATATTAGTATTTCTCTTAACTGTTTTTCCCATCTTTAGGAGTAGTTTAGTATTTAGTAGTAGTTTAGTAAATATTTTACTTTATCATTAAACTCCTTGGATGGGAGGTCTAGAAACATGAAATATAAATAAACAAATAAACAAATAAATAGAAACCTACTTTCCTCATTTCAGATATCTACAGTAGTTGAGGTCAGTAGGCCTATACTATAATGGGAATATTTGGCACTACAATTTGATGAAAGTACTAATTGTTTTTAATTGTATTTTGTTTCCAGAATGCTCCATCTAAAATAAATGGGATCCCAGAATCTGTCTCCTTCTTCTAGAGCTCCTGAGGAATTAAAATAAAGTTATTTTGGAATCTGTAGACTTACATATGCTCTCTTCTGTTAAAATAAATATTGGCCTTTGAAAACATGTCAGCCTTATCTTAAAAATTAAATAGAACATTTAAACACAAATGTGGTTTTTTCCAGTCTATTGTTATGTCAAATACAAGCCTTGAACTTTCATAAGTTTTAAATCTATGTCATTTTTCATATTACTTTGTACTGTTTTGTTCTACAAATCCTTTTGGTTTTCCCAAAAGTAAATGTGTATTAATACTTCAAATCAGAGCCCATAGTTAACACAGCAGTGTTGTATTAACTACAGATATTCTAAATTAATTATATTTGTTCCTCAAGCCTAGTGCATTATTTGGTGGGCATTACACTCTGTTGGCCCAAACTCTGAGCTTTGGCAGAGTAGCATGTTAAAGAAGCTATAGGAAGACATTCTTTTCCAACCTCTTTCCTTTTCCAGAAATAGTTAGAGCAACCCATTAGTCTGGCAGCAATCATGTCAAGAAACCTTGGCAACTTTTAGTTATATGGATTTCAATTCCCAGAATTCCCCAGCTAGTATAAACATTGTTGTAAATTTGAGGAAATGAAATTCACACATCTGGAACTTGTCAAGTTTGGGGGATACAGTGAATAAGACTAATGGAATTAACATGAGCTATTATTTTCTCTCTGAAATCCTAGTAATTATAGTTTTATGAAGAGATAGGAATAGCTAAGCATTGTCAATAACCTTAAAAAGTTGGCACAGTATAATATGGTTAAGAAAAAGGGCCTATGGTACTGGTAACTCCTAGAACTCTTACACCAAAGTTAAATAATAACTTCACCCCTGGTTAGATTCCAAACCTAAACAAGGTTGTTCACGTGCTACCCAGATACATACATAGACATAGACATAAACACAGACACAGACACAGACACAGATACATGAGCCGTGGTGGTGCAGTGGTTTGAATGCAGTACTGCAGGCTAACTCACTGCTGACTCCAGGAGTTCGATTCTGCGTGGCTCAAGGCTGACTCCGCCTTCCATCCTTCCTTGGTCGGTAAAATGAGGACCTGGATTGTTGGGGGCAATGTGCTGACTCTGTAAATCGCTTAGAGAGGGCTTTAAAGTACTGTGAAGCCGTATATAAGTCCAAGAGCTATTGCTATTGCTACAATTTAAAAAATATATAATCACCAATAATGCAATAACATATATAGATACACAGAAACATATCACAAGTAATTCATAGTAATAGCAATTAAGCTGTTTTTGCACACATTTGACTGCTTTGTCATTTCAAAATATGGTAGATGATATGTATGTATGTATGTATGTATGTATGTATGTATGTATGTATGTATTCTACCCAAGGGATAGCTTTACTCAAGTTCTACCCACTGCCATATCAGTAACATGAGGAGGATCTATGAAAACTTTTTTGAGGCTTTTGTAGCAGAAGCCTGTTGGATATTTCCAATGTTTTATTGCCAATCTCTTTATTGCCAATCACTTTAGCTACAACATTTTCATTTAAAAAGGTCCCCTTGAAGTTTTACTAAACACAGTGTAACCTAAATAAAAATGTATACATTTTTATGTATTTTATTTAAAAAAAAATATTTAAAAAAAATAAAAAGTATACAGTTCTAATCTCTTTTCTCCCCTGAAAATACAGAAACATGGAAGCAGAATACACTATAGAGAAATGTTATGAGGGAAATTTAATTTGAGGAAGACTTAATTTAATTATTTATTGAAGAATGCAGCACCCTCTAGTGTACAAACTTGGCTATATTCTAAAAAACATCATAAAGAGAAAACTGCTTTTTGCCTACTGGCCAACTTACATTTATTGGATGGTTTAGAACTCACATTTTGTTTTCATTGGTTTATATGCCTCATGAATTCTAAAGGAAGGAAGAAATAAGAAAAAAGGAAGAAATAAGAGGCAAAAACAGAAAGCAAAGGAAAAGACAAAGAAGAGATAAAAAAAATTCTAAAAGGGATCCATATTTAATACTGGGATAAAGAAAGCTTCAAAAGCTGAAAACTGAAGTCTCACTGAAACAGGACAAAGACAGCAGTTTGAAAATATCAATGCTTTTATTTAATTATTCCTTTGTTGCATTATCATAAGGGTTCTCCATTTTCAGAAAATGAGCTCTAACCTGGAAAATAATGCACATACAAATATTCTACAGGAAATCAACTATACAGTCAGAAATATACAAAGCATTTTGTTAGTTTATGCAAAATACAGAATTAGAATGCCCAACATCCTAAATCTTCTAATACATGAATCAAAGTACTAATAGTTCAGTTAGTTATTATCATCAGAACTATAAAAGATAAACAAGCCACCTGGAAAAAAGACAATGTTTACATGTATCTACAACAGTGCAAATGTATCACAGCGTGCAAGCAGCAGCAGTCTCTAGAATAGCAAAACCAACAGGAATTCAAAGTAATGCAGTGTGCACTACACAACCAAGACAGAAGAACTGTTATTATACAGTAAATGCATTCTTTAGCACGCTGAGGTTTTGAAATTACTTGCATTGACTTTTGCTTTTCTTAAAAAAAAAAGAAAAAAAAAGAAAGGAAAACCACACATATGCATAAATGTCTTAAATAAGTAAGTTTTTAGGGCAACAACTCACCACAACTAGGAATCTACATTGCACAGAAGGTATAATTTAAAAACAAAAGATGTCAAAAATACTGTCACATTGATACTCACATACAGGTGATACCGTAATTCCTCTCTCACCATTAAAGATGCCTCAGATAATAATAATAATAATAATCCATTATTTGTTTTAAAACTACAAATAAGAAATTTTGTTGGGCTGTTTTTGGAGTAGGGGTTTAGCAAAATTTCAGCATACTTAGGCATGGAGCTCAGTAGAATATACTTCCTAAAAGAAAAGCAGGATATGTATAGCATGAAACTTAGAACATGCACATTAACTGAAAAGTTTCATGATCGCTATACATCGTTCTGATATTTCTGAAAATAGCAAGTTTCACATAAAAATGCAATAAGCCAAATGGCTATATTTGCATGACATGCTTAAGCTTGTTTATTAGAATAATAGTTTATCCCATTGATCCAATTTTCTGGATTCGTGTAACACAGTGAATCATAAACTAGCTGCACAGACTGGAATTTCATGATGCATTAACCTAAATTGTGATTAGCTAATTTGTAGTTTAGTGTGCTGTATGAACTCATCCAGGGGGTTCCCCACATATTTTTAGTTGGGTTCTAAGCCAAGCTCAGATATATGCAAATATATATGCAATTAATACATTTTATTGAGGTGGGCGAGGGACAAGATTCCTGCTTGTCTGTAGCAATACGAGTGTCTTTTGTCTTCAGATTAAAACTGTAAAAGCCAGTAATACTGTAGGGAGCAATCCTGAATCATTCCCTCCTGCAAGGCACCCCCAAAATGTGTGAAACAGACATGCCCACTACTCTAACTGAAAAGCAAGAGAGGTCCTGAACAACCTGTTGTAATAGCTGTATGTGACTTCCTAATAATGCTTGTCTGTTGTAGATTCTCACCACATAATATATTTAAGGTATTTTCAGGGATGTCAACAAGGAAAAAAATTGCTTATTTTTTTATATTACATTTGCCATGTGTGAAATCATTTTTGTTTACTAATTTCTCACAGTAATTTCTTCCAGTTTCCACTGCTGAAAATAATTCATGTAGATTTACAATTTGTAACAGAATTTTCTTCATTGTGGAAATATCATGCCAATTATAATTTTGGTTTAAGAATGGAACTGCAGTATCTAGGACAGCTGTATTTTCAAACTTGATATATTAGACAATCCTGGCATGCTAACAAATTCTCTAATAATCTCTTAGAAACAACATGATCAAGTTAAACTGGCCAAGTTTAACTAACATCAACAGAACTTAAAGGGGCTTAATGTGGATTGTGTTCTTTCTTTTTCAAAAGAATTAGGAATTTATTAGTGACTTGATCCAATAGAGTATCAGAATATGGAAATGATTACATTATCCAAAATGAATACATCACACTGGACATAAAAACAATTACTAAGGATGTCATATATAGTCCCAACATAAACCAGTTTCCTTCCACCTGTTTTATAACGTGATGGAAGAATGTGGAGATGGCCAACTCAAAGGTTTATAACCATTGCATATTGATTACAGGGTTTTAGATTACTCACCACAAACCCAAGTAGTGGGTTTTATTTGAAAAACCCACCACTTGGCCTCCTCCCCTCTTTCCTTAATCTAGTGACCTTCAGAGAATGCATTGCAAAATTATCAAGCCCCATATTCTCTGTGGCCCATGTTTCCTGTAACAAAATAATGTTATATTTAGAGATATAATCCATAAATGATTTATCCCTACACTTGCAGTACCAACCTGCACTATTCCATGAAAGGATGTTCAGTTCCTATGAATGCCTTACTTGTCAATTAGCAGATACACCAGAGGAGTTTCTTGGAAAGCACTTCTTGTGTGACTCTTCCAAATCTGGTGGTAATCCATCACAAGCCATCTAGTGATTTTGAGGCCAATTATCCTCCAAGTGTATGAGAAAAGTTTTCTTGTTGAAGGTATGTAATTACATTCTTGGAGGTTGTCTGTGCTAATCACAAATGTTGTTACATATCTGTTGTTAATTTACAAAGTAAGTTCTTAATGGTTTCTGGATACAAAGTACCTAATTAGTGGTGCAGATTTGAATCCTGTGATACGTCTGGACCAGGGGTGGCTTCTAACTTACCTCGCTGCCAGTTCGCTTCCTCCCATGCCATGTGGCTGCGTGGCCACATGGCCGCGTGGCCGTGCCGCGTGGGCACGCTCATGGGCACGCACACGCTTCGCGCACGTGCGCATGCGCAGTGGGAAAAAAATTAAAAAATTCAAAAAAAAAGCCAAAAACAAGATGGCGACGCATGCACAGTGCCAGAAACTCGGCTTCTGTGCATGCTCAGAAGAAAAAAATAATTCAAAAAAATTCAAAAAAAAGATGGCGACGTCCACAGACCGGCATCGACCGAACCGGAACCGTGATGTCATCGTGACGTCACCAGCGGGTCGCTACCGGTTCAGGCGAACCGGTCCGAACCGGGAGGAACCCACCTCTGGTCTGGACTAAGTTGCATGCTAATTTAAAGAACAGTGTCTGTTTTTATTTTTTACTCTAAAGTTAAGACTAGAAGACTAGGATTATGGGGAGAGAAGGACTTTGGCTTTGCCAATGAATACAATCCTAATTACTTGATTGTTTTCCAGCAATATAAACTATGCACTTCAGGAACATGTACTAGTCTAGAAGAACTGTAGAAGGGGCAAATCTTACAATATGGATAAAACAAATTTATCTTCAAATTTATAGGCTTGTTTTTGTTTCAATTTCTATTTGTTTTGTTTTGATGCTCTAGTTAACTCTGGAGATCTGGCTTGGGTGATTTAGTATCCATTCAACAACAGCCTTTGGTGGAAACAGCCATTTGATCTGGTTTTTGAACATACAACTTGAAATCTGGATTGATTTCAAGTTTTGAAATTTTGGATTGAAAACAGCTTAATCGGTTTCTCTAATAAACCAACCTGAATCCATTGCACTGAGGTAGATAAGACTGGCCTAGAGTGCTAGTCTTTTTTCCTATAATGTTAATTTTATCAAATAATGTTCTGAGACAAAGTGCTATGTACAGCTAGTATTTGAAATCAGGATGTAGGCACTTCTAGTAATCGGCATCAGTTTACACATCTCAGTTGTCAAATTAGATGTCAAACTGGTAACAAAAACTGTTTAGATAAATTTGGTTGGAATACAGCAAAAAGTGAGTGAGGGAAAAATAAACTGTCTATGAATGGGTTTGGAATCACCTAGCTTTGCTGGAATGTGAAAATAGCATGATTTGAATGTCTTTTTGAGAAAATCATAGTTGGTGAAAACAAAAATAATAGGTTTTGTACACAGTATTATGTATATTGCTGGGCAGGGCACATACATTTCACTGAGACCTTTTTTAACTAAGTCCTTAAGCATTCATCATACCAAACACCAAACTACGGGCAGTCCTTTCTCTTTTTAGAATATGTGTTATTAAAAACATGCTAGAGTATTCAAATAGACTTTGAGATTGGTTTCCATTTTGCTCTGTTTCGGGTTTTGCATTCACAGAAAACAGATAAAACAGACAATGAGTATTTGAAATTCCACAAGAAACGGAAACTGAAAAGACACTACAAAAACAGAATGCTAGGAGAAAGGAGCTAGGTATGCATCTTGATTTTCAAATTCTTCTACATCATTCACTGTAATATGATACAATATTAAAAATTTGGTACATGAGACCAGCTCATATCATTAAAGCTCCAAAGCTGGATATTAAGGAGAACCAATATCAGATTTCTCACTTCTTTATTTTTAAACATTTGGTTTAAAGAGCACCTTTTCATACAACTGGAAAAATGTGTAGACTACTGTGGAATTTCTTGTGGGAAAAACACTTGTAAGATGCAGCAAAAAGTGATGACAACATTTCATGTTTTTCCCTTATAATAAAAGATAGACATTCTCATTCTAGTTGCCAGATCTACAGCTACCTTAGAAAAAATACATTTTCCAGGAGAGGAAACTCTTGGGTTCAGCAGTGGCATTTTTCAAAATTGAAACAAGTTTCCATTTTAGTTCTTCTAGGGGTCAGAAGACAACATGATTTGCAACTGAGCTTTGAAAACTCATCAGCCACAAACCAAAGAGCAACAGTCTAGAACTTCATGTTATCACATTTGTTCTCTATCTCTCTGCTCGAATTTTGTATCTGAGAACAAAATAGGCAATGAGACGTAAGGAGATGAAGAAAATTCCAAGCACAATGAAGTCCAAATAAAGTTTAGCATTTTCTACATCCAATTCTTTGAGGATAGCCTTTGACTTCTGAAAATGGCAAGTGTCATCTTTGTCACAATGAAGATCTTCTCGATCCAAACCATAGATGGAAAGAATGACACCTTCAAATCCATACCTATAGGGAGGAATCATTTGCAAGGTCAAACTCAAAGCAAGCACAGATCAGCACCATGCTAGCAAAGAAATGCCAGAAATGTATAGCAACAGAATTATTATTTGATTAATATTTTATATTTTGGTTCTGCTGAGCACTCAAGGCAGTTAATAATAAATGAAATAAAGACGATAAACAGATATTGAAAACATACAGTTGAATTAATGCAAAAGAATGTTATTTTTTAAAAAACCTCTCCAATTGAAAATACAGGTGTTGTCTCAGCAAAGATTTTTTTACCCCTCATAGTCAGCAGAGTTGCATTTGATTATTAGGCTGAAAACAAGTAACTTGACCCAAAGCAGTTCAGAGGCTTTGTGCTGATCCAAGCTTTGAACTCAGGCTGTACAACTCAGGTCCAATTTCAGATATCCAGCAGATCACACTGGCTTACTCATATCTAGACTCCGTAAAGTGAAATTATATACAGCTTTCCTGCACGTTCATCTTTTTTAGAAGCACAAGAATGCATGTTTGCACAGCATGTGTATCTGTGTATATATATACAAATACACATACCAAGAATAGTTAAAGATGAAAATAGCTAGCTCTGTGAAAATAAAGTTCCAAGAGAATGGTCTAAAAAGATATAGCCTTTGCAGAGTTAGCTTGAAAAAACAAGAAGCGCCCTTCAAATGTACCTGACATAAGAGATGTAGGACAGCCACTGGAGATAAGCAGGAATGGTATCAAAACTGACAAAGAAGCCTGAGAAGAGAAGAACTGGGATTGCTGTAACAGGACCAACAAATGTTGCCACCTTAAAAAAACAAAACAAATATTTTTTTTAAATTAACAAATCAAACTTTGGATCAAACTTTTATGAGAATCATATTGGCTAAAAAAACCCCACCCCTGTTTTAGTGACATATGGTATGGGCTGCAAAAACATAATGAGTACAGTTCCGTTCCAGCTACCCAATACATCATTCCCCAACCTTTGGCTATGCTGGCTGGAAACAATGGAATTGGAAAATCCCAAGCCCCTTGGAGGACATCAGGTTGAGCCAGGCTCACCAAAGAAAGAGATACAGAAGATCACATAAAGCAGAAGAGACCTGAAGTGAGGTGGATGCTGCTCCAATCAGAAGTCCAAGGGACTGAGCCACAAGTGATGTCATGGTCCCCAGTGCTGCAAACAGGAGAAACCTCAGAGCATCAGAGGGCTGTGCTGTCATCCAGTACACAATGCTGCAGTAAGCCACAGGAAACATAATCTGTAGTAGACAAATAACAGAATATGGTGCTCTGTTAAGTCAAAAGTAAAGGAAGGAGTTATATCCCTATTTAAGATCAAGAAAATAAAGTGAAAGAGATGGGTCTTTGTCTTTATGAGCTGAATTATATTTTTAGTTCCTGTATCTATCAATTCACATGAGAAGTCAGATACTATAATACTTTTCCTACTTCTTATCAGATGAGTCATGTCCTATCAGGATTTTTCCAGAGTAGAGCTCTAGTTTATGAAATGGTTGGCACGTACATGTAGATGGGGATCACTGGAGCAACTTCAGAAGCAGACACCAGCCTTGTGGAAAAATACAGCTACTTTGATAATTTGAAGAGAGTGTTTTCTTTGCCCAGGCACATAGAATGAAACATATTATTTTAAATGCTCGGCACATGCCTAAAGTTTTATTTATTTATTATTTATTTATTTACTTTATATGTAGCTCGTTTCCCTGATAAGGCAACTCTGGGCAGTTTACAGATTTAACCTAATTGCAACTGAAATATAGCTGGTTTATATTTTCCCTCAAAATGTGGCAGTAGAATACTGGAAACTGATTCATGAGACCATCCATCTGTGGCTTAAATTTCATTTCTTGGCATAATTCTAAAATGTGATTTGGGCATCCCATTTTCCAGTGTATAATAAAAAGAAAACATTTGCAACTGGTTGTATACCATATAGCATACATTTATGTACTATATACATTATATACATTTATATACTATAAAAGGATTTGTAGCAGTATTAATTCATATTCCTGATAAAATGACATATTGCATTTTGCAAACCGCATAAGAAAATTTCATTTGATTACTACTGTTATCTATCTTCCTGTCCTAAAATAATGATGAGGTGCAGAGAGAGATTTACCTGAAAAGGGACATCAGCCATAGTTTTAGCCAAGTAATAAGCCTTCAAACTGTACCAATAATTCAGATGTTCTCTAAGAAATACTCCCATCTCAAGAGGAACTATATAGAAAAATAAAAATAGCACTTGAAATACATAAAATCAAAAGCAATTCTAGAAATTAATGCCATAAATGATAGTTTCCCATTCCACAATAAGTAGGAGAAAAAGCTACTTAGATGCTGTCCTAAGTCTCTTATAATTTGTCTTGCCATACTTAGCCTCTCCTTCATTTGAAAATGTATGATTTGAATGTGCTTATTCATTAATATATTTTACAGAAAAGCCATGAATCAGTTTTATTTATATGAATATGTAATTCTGAAAAATGCAGATCTTCACAATTTGTTTTTTCAAAAGTGTAATGCACTGTTTTAGATATTTCAGGAAATTCTTTCCCTAATATATTATGCAAGAAAATTCAGTTTTTGGAGAATTTTTTTTTCATTTTACAGTTTTTTTAACTGCCATATACTGAACCAATAACAACCTCTATTGAATTAAGCATAATTAACCACAAAATATAAGTGTAAGCAGCTGGTTTCAAGCTTGGCTCTTGGAATAACTCCTGAAGAGGACATGATTCCTCCAGATATATATAAGATCAATGATTCCTGGTGGGAACCCATCCTGACTAGATTCTTTCAAGAAATAGGTAAAAGATACTGTATGTTATATCTCCCCATTGGAAACAAATTATAATATACCTAATCTTTAAGAAGGGCAACTGGCAGGAACTTGCCAATTATCATCCATTTAGTCTGCTAGATATTTCTTCTAAGCTGTATACCAAACATCTTCTGAATAAATTAGATGTTTGGGGAGCAGGGTTTCAAAAAGGACATAGCACGCTAGATTACTGTACCACTTTGAAGGTGATTGTTCAGAAATATACCAGTGGGCATACAAAACAACTCTATGTTGCTTTTACTGATCCCTTTGCCTTTGAGTCCATTGACAGGTATTGATTATGGGAGAAACTAGCTAGAGCAAATATCAATAAGCACCTTCTTAAACTAATGATTGGATTACAGCTAGAATAAGAACAGGCCCACAAGGGTTCTTGCTAGACTCTATGTTATTGGAAAGAGGAGTTAAACAGGGCTGTTTACTTGCCCCCTTCTTGTCCCAAAGGTGTTTTTTTCAGGAGGCAACTGGACTTTCTTGGTTTTTCTTTTGAAGACGTTTCGCTCAAAAGAAAAAACAAGAAAGTCCAGTTGCCTCCTGAAAAAAAGCACCTTTGGGACAACCATGACCTGGATGAGTGAGAATCTCTAGAGACTTCTCACTTCCTATTTAACTTCTATATTAATGATATTACAATGGTCATGAAGTCACAAAGTATTTTCTCCCTTTTATTTAATAGATAGAAAATGCCACTATTAATGTATGCTGATGACATGGCTCTTATTTCCCGTATTGAAACTGGCTTTAGCAGATTACTGACCAGCCTTGTTGTGAAAGGGAGAAAATGGAAGATAAATAATAAAACAAAGATAGTAGTTTTTGGGAAAAGTAAAAGTGAATACAGATGGACAATTGATGCTAGACATGAATCAGCAGCCTTAAAAGTTCCACAACACACTTGACTACTGGAAGATTATTTTCTTTTAAATAATAAGTCTTTAATAACCCTTTATACATGATTGTACATTGTTGGTTGATCAAAGGGATTGTTTGATAAGCAAGCACAACTGCAGGTCTCCCATCCTCCACTTTGGAGCAGCTGTTGACACTTTAAATAATCAAACCCTAAAGTGAAAAGACAATTTCCCTCTTAGTTGCACAGCTTTAGCAATGAAGGACAAGGATTAGGTTGGAAGACTAGATCTGTTTCAGCTGCTGAATTCACTTACCTTATAGTAAAGAAAAAGGATTAGGATGAAAGGCTGCTAAAACCAGACTAGCTGATTAACCGGAAGGAAGGGGAATAAATGGTCAGAGAGAGGGAAGAGTTTTAACTGATAAACAAGCTTCCTTTCATTGTTCTCATGTTTGTTGGTGAAAGAGTGCTAGCCAAAGTGGTAGATTTAAGATATTTCTCTTGAATCTTGATTGGGAAACATCACTTGCTGCTGATTATAAAGGTAGCCTTTAACACTCTACACCAGGGATGTCAAACTCGCGTCGTCACGTTGTCATCACGTGACGTATCACGACTTTTCCCCCTTCGCTAAATGGGGGTGGGCGTGGTCAGCTTGTGACGTATCCGGCCCGCAGGCCACAAGTTTGACATCCCTGCTCTACACTCTACATTCTAATCTGCCCCCACCCAAGTTCTTCTGTTGATTTTTTTAATTGTTTTTGTAGATTGAGCTATCTTTCATTAACTAAGCTAAGCAAGAGTAGCTGGGTTGTGTGAAAATGGGGAGTTATCTGACAATACCCTCCAGTGGAAGAACTAGGAAACACATATGGGAAATAGGAAGGAACATTTGAATGATCAATTGATAATCCCAGGTTCAGAAAGATTTAAACACATGCATGTTTCAGGTACCAATCACTTTCCCAAACTTACACCATGTTGCAAACACTGCCCAGCCTCACTGCTGAAAACCTGTAAAACTCAGTTCTGGAACCACTGCAGTTTATACATATTTTTTCCTGCCAACTTATAGATTGGAGGAAAGTGGATGTATGGATGAACTACAGTGTTTCCCTGAAAATAAGACCCTGTCTTATATTTTTTTGAACCCTGAAATAAGCGCTTGGCCTTATTACTATGCACTCAAAAGCCTGATTGGGCTTATTATCAGGGGATGTCTTATTTTGGGGGAAACAGGGTATATGCTGTTTCCTGGGATCACCTGCCACATACTCCACGGAAAAGATACATTGGCTTGGGCAAATGCAGACAAGTGCTGACCTTAATTCAAGAAAGCTGACTGGGAGACATTGGGACAGTCATTCTTTCTCAGATCAACTCACCTCACAGGGTTATTGTTGTGGGGAAAATAGATGGCAGGAGTATTAGGCATCTTCACTGCCTTGAGGCATATGTAAGGCAGAAAATGATGATAATGGTGATGATAATGTATGCACCGCTGTAAGCTCTGTACAGCCTTTTTTCTATGAACCCAAAGTGCTGCTCAGTCCTCGTGTGTGTATGCATGTATGCATAGAACAACTACATGGAGTTTTGCTAGTATTACTGAAACCATCTAATAGGTGGCTTATCAAACTATTAGCATATTGGTAACCTTCCACCACTGGTGTAATATGAACAGTTAGAGCTTCTCTTGTGATTCCCTGCCAATGAAACCAAAGACTAGGGTTTTGGGGAAATGAAGTTCAGGATATTTGGGAAGCAACTGGTTAAAGAAGCCTAGTTGGCTGTGTGATACTGGTTACTCACATGTAAGGACCGTTGGCATGAGAGCAGCAAACATAAGAAACAACATGGAAAAAAAGAGGAAGCCAGAATTGCTCAGGACTTTCTTTGCTTCATTTCCAATCCCCAAATACAGCAAACCTATCAGAAGTCCAATTCCAATGTGAGATGTTACCCGCAGATGTGTCAGGACCTGTCAGGAAGGAAAATTATCTTTGAGCTAAGAATATTTTTGACTTAGCAACTCCTATACAGCATGCTAACATCTATGCATATGTACACACACTACATGACAAATAGGATGGTGTCTATGTATAAAATAGAAGCGAGAATGCAAATAATTTTCTAAAGCAATGTGATTTTTGTACTAGTCTCGCCTAAGAGGCTTCTTATATGTAATGCTTCCAGTTAATGGTTCCAAGTTAGTGAAAAATTAAAGTATCTTCCTAAATTTTTCAGTGTGAAAAAAAGGAATGTTTGCAGTAACAATCAGATGTGAGACAAAAGTGAGGGACTGGTGGGAAGACAAAAAAAGAAGAAAATATACTTGGTAGGAGAATACAGGGCTGGGCAAAGATTTTTTCTACAGTTCACTTTATAATTTTAATTCCATAAATTTCCAGTATTTTGTACTCATTAAGGTTGATAGGGATGCGCTAGAAGGGAGCAAAACTGAAGACCTCTGCTAAGAGCATGGATGACGCTACAGAGAATGGTAGGTCAAAACAGATGGGGGGAAAACCTCAGAGGCTTAAATACTAATAATGTGTTTTAGCATTATTTAAAGCATGTTATACATCCATATAAAGCTTTATATCCATAGTTCCCTTTACATCTCCTGACTTTTGAAACGTAATGATTAAATTATGCAACACTAAAAGAATCAAATCTATCTTTCTTTTATTTTATGCACTTAATATCAGTAATATGGCTTCATAGATCAAAACTGATAGTTTACAATGCACTTTTCTTTCTTATACTTAAAATCTGAGCCTTACCGAATCCCTCATTATGGTGAGAAAAGTTCTTTTAAACAGAATGCAAAACTGAGTAAGACAGCTGGCTGAGAAGCTATGACAGCCTTCCATAGATGAAGAATCCTGGTGCAAAACACAAGTGGAAAAGAAATTTTTGGTTTGTATTGTTTCTCGGGTTTCAACACCAATATCAATGAACATAACTTTGATTCTACAAATTTGCTGTCTAGCATTTAAGTAAGCATTATATTGAATAAAAATTTGGTTTGTTGCAGTTGGTTTCTATTGAAGGGCAAAATATTAAAAAAATATGCTGACAGGGTTACTTTTGGGACAGCTGAAATCATCCACTGATTTTACAATATTCTAGCAGATAGACAATGTTGTGAAATAACAAAATATATAGGCAAAATGCCAAAATAAGCCAGGAAAATAACCAAGTGCAGCCAGATCAGAGAAACATCCACAATGCTGGCACAAAATCAGGTCAGCCTGGGCTAGACCTACATTTGTATCAGCTGACTTCTCAGAAGGCAGAAAACCAATGTAAACATACTGAATCTAACAGAAGCTCCCCCACTTCTGGGCTGCAGTAGTGATGTTTGACCTGGATTCAGCAGTCAAATAATTTAGCTCAGTGAAGCGTTGGCCATTAGAATACATTGCTTAATATCAGACTTGATTTTAATGGAACCTAAATTGAAATAATGTATGACAGGTCTGACTCAAGTTTTAAGATAGAAAAAGATTTGTTGAATCAGATTTAAGATCTAGCCAACTAATCTTTAACTTTCTAAACAGAACTCAATCATTTGATTTTAATTTAAAAGAGTTATTTTTTGAGATATAGCTCCTTCTCAAGAACACTAAAGAGGAACACTAAACATAGCCTTTACCACTAACAACTTGTGATATATTTATCCATGCATGAGAAGTTCTTTCTTAGTCTGTCTTAGACTTGATTTCTCTTCTGTTCCAGGTGAGAAAGTTGTTTCAGAGAAACACTGTAAATACTTTGAATAAAATACTTTGCATGATATCAAGATTCAGCATATTAGAATTTTACACTTAAAAATAACTAAGACATTTACATCAACTATAATCTTAATCTGTCACTTCCTTTGTGTTTTACCAGACTTGATTGGACAGGAAAAAACCTGAAATTAAACTCAGTGTTACTAATTAAAGGGATTGAATTTCAGACATAAACCTATTCTGGATGGACTGGAATTCCCACTTGAAGAACAGGTTGGCAGTCTATGGGTGCTCCTAGATCTAGCTTTCATGCTGAACAGCCACATGACATCTATGGCATGGGATTCTTTTTACCATATTGACTGTTAAATCAATTGCACTTCTATCTGGAGAAGAAAGACTTCAAATTAGTAATACACATCCTAGTTGTTGCAAAGTTGGACTATTACAAATCATTCATTGTGAGGTCATCCTTGAAGATAGTCTTAAATTGCAGATGGGCCAGAATTTGGCACTATAATGTGGGGAGTTTATTTCTACAAAGAAAAAGTTAACACTGGTTGCTGGTTGTTTTCTGAGCCCAGTTCAAAGTGTTCATGTTGGCATATAAAACGTTTGGGACAAAATTACCTGAGAAGCACCCCTGCATACTAGGGGTTTTATTGTGGAACTAACTGCTGAGCCAGGTTCACTTTTTATTACAGTTTAGAAATAATTCAATAATAATGATAATACTCAATAAGTGGATAAAAATACCAAATCCAGTCTAAACATCTGCCTTGCTATGTGATGAACCAAAATAATAATAAATTTATTAAGCTTATATGTCACACAACACCCAGCCGAAGGAAGCGCTTAAAACTAAAGAACTCAAAGTGCTACAGTGACTGATGTGATCTCCTTTACTTTGAATTACCTCCTCTGATGGTTTGTGCCATAAAAAGGGGTTAAGTTCATTTTCTCCTCCAGAGTTTCTCTTGTAATCTGCATCACACATTCCCTCTTGCACAGCTCTTACAAGCCTGCTATTCTGATCTCCATATTCACCAGAGGCGACCTCCATCACTAAACAGGTAGAAAAAAACTATTTAATCCTACTACATAGTAGAATAAAAGCGAGATACATGAAGCATTATTCCTAGCTGTCAGGTATGCATAAAATTTTGGAGTTTGCCAGCCATCAAGACAAAGTGCAGCAGCATCTACAGAACCCGCCATTTTCATCAGTATGCGAAGAACGCACTGCAAAGTTGAGCCACAAACCTCAACTGTTTGGGCCATACATGGGACAGATTGCATTGTGAAGCTGTGATATGGGTGACATCAGAAAAGGGCCCTGACTAAGTCCCCTACATCAAAATGGCTATTGCCACTTGAAAGCATTTGACATGCATTTGAAAACAATGCCGTAACCACAAATTTTTATGACATACAGTTCATAATTTTAATTAAGACTAATATCCATTGGAATTTTAAAGATAGGAAACTGAGTTCCAGCTTATGTGATAAAACAGTACTGTTTCAACATCTAAGGCAGCCACTTAAGCACAAACAGTATCTTGGAATTAGAAGCAATAGTTCGGATACATGGCAGCCATTGAAAATTAAGAAAAAAACAGTAATGATTACAAAAGATCTAAGAATCAGATAAGGAATTAGAAAGTACTTTCTGCAGCTATAAATATAGAAATATATGCTAGGAGTCACAAACTGACCTTGAACCAATGTAGATTGTTCAGATGATATAATTAACATGAAAGTTTAGGGGTACAAGCTACCAGTATAATCCTGAAATCTAATATGTATTCAATTGTTATGGGCATATTATAGGACAGTTTGTGAAAAGCAGGTAACTATGGAGAGGAAACTATTTTAAAATTTCTGAAATTGTTTAAAATGATTTTAAAAATTATGGCTGATCAACCAATTTAAATGTGGACCCTATTTCAATGTCCATGCAGAATGATAGCTTTAATAATCAAAGTTACTACAATTTTTTTAAAGCACACTTCAGTATGCTATTCTTTGTGAAAAGAACACTTCCAAAGTAAAATATTTGAAAAAAAAGTGTCATGAACATTTCACCTTCCTAATGAAATTCTATTTTCAGTATGTAAAGTATACCCATCAATTAATATAAATTGATTATGGCTGCTGTATCCTCTGGAATGTATGCTTATTTCCAATATGAATATGAAATTATCCCCCAAATAAAGCCTGTCTTGAGCTTCTGTATTTTTAATCATAAAAGAGAAGGGAAAAAATTCAGCAAATACAGCTCTGTTGTGTTTTACTTGCTCTTAGTTTTATTTCAAAGGGTTTTTTTTTTAATGAACTAGCTCTGGCAATTCTATCTACCACTAGAGGGTATAAGATATCAATAAATAGATCCCATATAATTACTATGCATAGATATACACACAAAAACAGACACACAGCACACACAGAAATTCAGTATCATTCCCAAAAGCTTGTGAAAGAAAGTGAGAACCTCCATCATTTTGCTCACCAAAATCTGCTGGATTGTGATATGTTGGACAATTTAAACCCAAATCTCTCAAATAAGGGACTAAATTTAATACTTTCCCACGGTAAATGCATTGCCCTTGGCTCAAGACATAGAGCTGAAATAAAGAAAAACAAGAAATGATGAAGAATATTCCTGCCTAGCTTCAGAATTATAGTATGCAATCTTATTACAAAAATATTATCTAAGTTAAAGGAGAGACACTGACATAGTTAAATCTCCAGGATGTTAATATACTTACTAAGAACCAATAGGATTTTACAGTATATAATATCTCTTTCCAGGTTTAACTACTGGAAGATATTTCTTGCATTTTAATTTATTAATCTCTCTCCTCATATACATTAAAAACATCTATTTTTCTCATGCCTAGCATTGCGGTACAACATTTTCATATCAACATTTTTCTCAGGTGTAGTTTTCAATTAGCCATAAACTTTAATTAACAAAATTATTTGTTACATATGTTAGCATGCATGCACACTAGGGCTAATTCAGATCTAATTTCTAATCCCATTTTTCTCATCACAAATTTCCTAAATACACAACCTCAATGTTTTCAATTTGTCAACCATTTCCTAATTCCACTATATTATATTTTAATGGCTGACAAATTTCAATATGTTAAATAATTTTTTCTGATTACAAAATTACTAATTTTGATATGAATTGTTAAACTATACAAATTATTGGCAATCTACTCCAAAGACTTACTTCACCTCACAGATATGTTTTGCCCTATCTTCACAGAACTACATTCAGCCACCTTTATGAAGAGTTATGATATGGCTGATCTATCTCAATGAACAGATTTAATGAACAGCAGCTATGGTCATCAAGCAAAGCAGTCATTCTGCTCATTTGAAGAAAAACAGGACACCCTTCACAGAGGCAGTTTGAAGAGACATTTCCTTAGACATCCAGCAAAATAAAGGATGTATTAATTACATCTGCATAGCAATAGCAATAGCAATAGCACTTAGACTTATATACCGCTTCATAGTGCTTTACAGCCCTCTCTAAGCGGTTTACAGAGTTAGCATATTGCCCCCAACAATCTGGGTCCTCATTTTACCCACCTCAGAAGGATGGAAGGCTGAGTCAACCTTGAGCCGGTGAGATTTGAACCGCCGAACTGCAGCTAGCAGTCAGCTGAAGTAGCCTGCAGTGCTGCACTCTAACTACTGCGCCACCTATTACACATCATATGTGGAACATAATAAAGTCCAAAGTCTGAGAAAGGTTGAGTGAGAGTTAAAAAGCTGCATGAGTGGAAATGTGTGTGAACTTAGCAATGTCTCGTGTTTTATTCCTGTGCTAAACATTAGGACTGGTAGATCTTCAAGGCAGCACTTGATATCTGACCAAAGCAACCCTTTCAAACCTCCTCTCCCTTATGAAATGAAACATCCTCACTTATATTCATCAAAATGATATGGTTACTTTCACTCAGTTGCTATGGTTCTGAGATCTGATGAGCAAAGCAGATTGACCCTGCCTAGATTTTTGCAAAGGCAGAATATTACCACATCAAAGTGCTGCAGTGGAATTCTGTGGGGAAAACCACCTTATTAAAGCAAATTACTTTAATATTTAGGAATGATCTGTATACTCCTAATAAATGCATTTACTACAATGTAAGCATTTTGAAGGAACAGGAGGCAAAATATAACTTCTCTATAACACTCTGTTCTAACTGATTCCCAAAGAAATTCAACTGCATTAACTCATCCTTTTCTGCAGGTGATGTATTACAGCTTTTCTCTGTGAATGATTGTTAAATATGATGCTAACAAAACAATAATGAGGAAAGGCCTTTTCAAGACCAGGATCCAAGTGGCTATGACACAGTGTGCACATATACATGTCTTTCAGCCCTATGATTCTACCTGATCGAAAAGTTCAAAGAGTTTGGCACTGGGCTGATGGATAGTGCAGATGATGGACCGGCCACCCTGGGCTAAAGCCTTCATCAGAGAGACAACTTGAAAGCAAGATGCACTGTCCAGGCCACTATGGAAAAAATGAAGAAAACACAGTTTGTCCACTTTGTTCTTTTAATATCCAAAACTGATCTTGGAATGAAGAGTTTGAATGGAAGTTCAGCAAGAGAATTACTTATTTTAGCTTGTCTTTTACAAGGTTGCTAATATCATATTCTGTGCACCAAAATGTAGCCTTGACTATCTCATCTATCAGTGATGTTTATGCTTATTATATATTATTATGCTTATCACATATTATATATTATTCATATATAATAATAATATTATATGTGATACATTTTCACATATCTCAGCACATTCAATGTTGGAGTTTCATGAACCCAGAACCAATTAATCTCTCATTTTGGGAGCTTTTCAAAGGGCTGGCATATATTCAATTAATCAAAGTTATTTGATAGGAAAGTACTTTTGTCAAATAATACTTTCTGAATACAAATGAGATATTGGAAAAACAGAAAACTCACATGATTCATTTTGTAAAGCAAAAATTCTTAAATATAAACAATTGCAAAGCATGTAATTATTACAATGCTACCAGAAACCTCTAGATCACACTATACTGGATGCTACCTACTATCTTTGCTTATGCTGGTCCTTTTTTTAGAGGAGAAACAAAATCTGGACTATAGCTACCCAACATTTTTGTCTCCTTTTTTTTACATTTATTGGGTGCCCTGAGAGCTTCATGAAAATGTAGGAGGCTGCCCCTTTTGTTGCATGGCCATTTTTTTTCTATTTTAAAATAGGGAGATTGGGAAGTGACAAGAATATGTCCACGAACCTCCTGGTATTCCCAATGCCAAATAGTTTGTTATTGTTGTTGCAGCTGTTGTTATTATTCAAGTTATTAAAAAAAAACAACCCTTGGGACCAACTCATGAAGTCATGGTGATCAATGAATATAGGCATATGCTGTATATTTTGTTTTTCTTATGGAACTCAAGCAGAGGTGGGTTTCAGCAGGTTCTAACCAGTTCTGGAGAACCGGTAGCGGAAATTTTGAGTAGTTTGGAGAACCGGTAAATACTACCTCTGACTGGCCCCGCCCCCATCTATTCTCTGCCTCCCAAGTCCCAGCTGATCGGGAGGAAATGGAGATTTTGCAGTATCCTTCCCCTGGAGTGGGGTGGGAATGGAGATTTTATAGTATCCTTCCCCTGTCACGCCCACCAAGCCATGCCCACCAAGCCACACCACGCCCACCAAGCCACGCCCACAGAACCTGTAGTAAAAAATTTTGAATCCCACCATTGACTCAAGGTAGTTATACATAGCAGTAGGCAATTCCGGTTAAATGCAGGATTTCACAACCCACATACACTGCACTTAATGAAGAAATAAAGGATGTATTAACACAGTAATTAATACTGACACTTTATTTACCTGAAAGGAAGGCAAGATCCCCCCCCCAAATAATCACTATAACTGGATAGAGATGCAAACAATTGCAGAGTGGATGCTTCTAAAAATTAGCCTAAGGACTAGCTGTTGCTTGGCAGGACCAGCTATCCTGTAAATTTAATCTTTTAAAAATGAAATCTAGTTTCTTTTTTTTTCTTTAACCATCCAACTACCTCTTCTCCTTACTTTCTCATTCTTTCTACTTTTTTCCCTTTCTTTCCTGCTGTAGCTACTCTACTTTGTCCCATCTCCATCCTGTTTTCCCATTTTGTTTTTGACACCTACAAGGAAGTGTCTGTTCCTGTGTATGAGAGTTATTTATAATTTGTTTGATTGAATGAATTATAATATATAAAGATGGAAATCCATGAATTTTATAACTCAAGTATCTTGTTTTACAGATAATTGAACAATATTAATGATTAATTAAATTTATAGGATTTTTTTGTCTTAAGTATGTCAATTTGGTGTTTGATTTTAGCATCAAAATATTTTTTTTATTTGATTAATTGGACTTATTTAGGCAAGTTTCCAGTATTGGTTTCATCTGGAGTTGACAATCCTAGGTTGACAAGGTGAGGAAGCTGAGCATTACACTACATTTTTATCTGTGTTTTAGTATATTTTTCTTATCCTCCCTTTGGAGGGAAAGAATATCTTAAATTCAGGATTATCTTCAACTTGATATAATACATAAATGCACAAAATGAATTTCCACAGTCAAAGGTATCTTTTTTCTTTAAAAAGATCTGTTTAAAATTTTAAATTAAAACATCAAGAGGATACTTTTAACTTTTTAATACTTTAGATACTAAAAATAATAAATGTTTTAAAGCCTATTTGTAATAATTGTCAGCCTTTTACTCCAGAACACAAATTACCTGGTAGGTTCATCAAAAAACATAACTGGTGGGTTGTTCACCAATTCCAAAGCAATCGCAAGACGCTTTCTCTGCCCTCCTGAAAGGCTTCCAGTACGAGTACTGGCACACGACAGCAAACCCAAAGCTGTCAGGATCTCATTCACCTGTGAAGAGGAACAACATAAGGGAAACTTCGGTAATAATTTCTGTAATTGTATTCATATCACAATAGTGATCTCTGAAACATAAATATCTGAAACTAGGGAAGTGTATAGGTAAATATTTTATAAAATTTCTAATATGCCAGCTCTGAAGTATTAGGAGGCACATTGTTTAATATTTATTTTAACATAGTTCAACTGTTTGGAAGTTGCTATTTCTAATTATTGTTAAGGTTGTAAGGAAACAAGACTAAGTAGTCATTTTGGATGAAAATTATGATCCTATTCTACTATTATCTATGTATTATACACTCTGCTAAGGATCCATTTTATCATTTACTAGAGGTCCCTCCTTTCTCATTTAAAAATCAAATGAAAGATTGGGGCTACCAAATTTGGACTGCAAAAATGGACGTCAGAATTGCCGCAAAGCGCCTTTGTATCTCTTTACTTCCATCTTTATTGGCTCAGATATAGGCCCTATGAAAGAGGAATCCCTTGCACCCCAATTAGAATGTTCTGAATCACTGGCACTTAAGTTTTAGGTAGATACCAGCCTTTCTCAGGAAGTCATATTCTCTATCTATCTATCTATCTATCTATCTATCTATCTATCTATCTATCTATCTATCTATCTATCTATCTATCTATCTATCTATCTATCTATCTATCTATCTATCTATCTATCTATCTATCTATCTATCTATCTATCTATCTATCTATCATCTCTCTCTCTCTCTCTCTCTCTCT
>QLTV01000402.1:937963-951035 GCA_003457575.1 Thermophis baileyi
TATGTAGTGAACATTGTATTTTTAGTCCATGCACATCTTCCACAAATATCCATTTGATTTCTTTCTAAGTAAATATGTCTGGGTCTTCAGCTTTCACTGAAAAGATTCTAGATGTACTAAATGTTCCATGCTATATCCCATCTTTTTCCTGGGACTTCAAGGAAGCATACAGGCAGATCTCTCCTAATTTTATCACATAACAACCACCCTGTTAAAATAGTAAGTTAGGCTGAAAGACAGTGATGGCCTAAAGTTGCCCACTGAGTTTGATAAATGAATAGACTTTGTAACTCCTGATCTAATATCACTATACCAGACAGGCTCTCAGGTCAAAAGCATCTTTTACCACCAGCTCAAACCCTAAGTTACAGATCCAGCTAAGAACTCAAATTTCATGTTCAACGAAGCGTTCCTATTGTTGCGCAAATTCTTCTATATCTACATTTCCCATATTTCTTCTATTCAGTCTTTTCAACCTACTGATTTTAATTACATAAGTTATATGCAAACTGGATATCCTTTGCATTCAACATTTCATAAATCTGATCAAAAAAAGAGAAAATATTATATAAAATCTTCTAAATATACTACTTTTACATATAAAAATAATACTTTCAGATATAAAAAGTGTACTGTGTTTTCTTCTAAAAGAAAATAAGTACCACATTTTAAGTCAGAATAAAGTAATATACATACCATTTCTCTCCTGCCTTCATCTTTTTCTTGAAGTTTCAGGTGGGCAGAAACCTGAAATAGTAGAATATTATACTTATTAAGTCAATTTATTTGGGGGGAGGATGTCAGCCATGCACAGTACTTACCCAATTCCTATAATACAGTATAGGTCTTTTGAAACTAATGTGGCTGCTTATTTAAAATACATAGCTATTATTGTATAGAAGCCAGGAAATAAATCCTTAAGAGGTGAAATATTATCAATAGTTTCAATTAGGATAAATATTTGTTAGAATAATGTGAGAAGCTTGCAGGTTGTCAGATCTGCCATTGCATCGCCAGCCCTGCTTTGCTTCAATGGCATCCTGCCATAAAAGGGGGGAGGGAGTAGTAAGGGGATATGGGGGGGGGAGGGAATTACAGGATGACAGGAACCAGAGATGCCAGCCCGGAACAGAGCCTGGCAGATCCAAGGACACAGGCATGAGAGCAGAATGTGAACAGCCACCAAAGAGGTGCCAAACTTTAGGACTGCTACCAAAAAACCCAGTTTGAATGCCATTGGACACTGACGAAAGGACCAAGGGGAGAGGACCCAGGAGATGGGAAAAGTACCAGGTTTACACGGGAATATTCAGATCTGGCTTTGCTTATACTGTAACACCTCTTGGCTTTATTAAAAGTATACATTTCTCTACAAATGGAGTTGAGGGTCTTTCTTTCTTAAATGCCCAAGCTGGCCTGACACAGGTATTCATGACGGGGGGGGAAATCCACCTTTAACTGAACCATCTCTTCAAGAAACTACTTGGAAACATTTGATCTGAAAATTATACTTTTATTATAATAATTCTGCTTAGAAAAATAATATTTTCCAAAGCTGTGAATGCACCCCCCCCCAAAAAAAATATTTGATTTGATTCTGTTGCAGTTCAAGAGAGCTCAAAAATACCAGATTTTAATTTCAAATTGAATGCTTGCTTAGAAAGGACATACTTGATCAACAATATAGAGTCAAGTAATTTTGATTATTTCTGAGACTCCCAGCATGATAGAAAAAATGATAACGAATTGGAAATACACATATGAATAGAATATCATGAAAATTGGCTGGTTGAAAAGTATTCCAAGGTCACTTGTTTTCCCCCCCAACTTTTAATGAATCCATTGACAAGCAGTATCCATTCTGCAGTTCCTGCAAAATTGAAACACCACAACAATTTACTGAACAGACTGGCTGGAACATCCTGGGGTGCTGATGCTAACACTCTACGAACAACAGCTTGGTTTATTTCACAGGTGAATATTGTGCCGGTGTGTGGCTTAACAGCACCCAATGGTCGATGTCCAAATCTGCCAGACATCTCTGGCACATTGCATTCCACTCCTGTGCACTGGTTACCAATACTTAGCAATATCATACCGCCCCACATTAGAAAACAATAAGCTCTCAATTGGCTATGGTCAAGGATACTGAACAACAAACAAGGCCCTCCCTATTCACCAGGACAATACATAGCCCATCATGAGACTGAAATCCCGCAGGCCAGCTATTCACTTAACATCAACCCAGTTTAACCAGAACAGAATGCCTAGAGAGAGAAATGATCCAAGGTACCTTCTTGTGTAGCCTGACCATTAGTGTTCCCTCTACCAAACCACCTGGTTTTGACCTGACTTGTTTTGTTTGGTCGAAATTCTACAGAATTAGGTATGATACTGGAAGAAGTGCCTCTGCCCTGTATCAGAGGGGATGGAAAGATTCCCCATGTTGTGATTGTGGTGCTGATATGCAAACTATTAAACATATTTTGCAAGATTGCCCACGACGTGCATTATCTGGTTCCCTAGAAGATTTGCAGGAAGCAATGCCAGACGATCGCACGCCGGAAACTGGAGGCTCAGCGCATGCGCGCCGGGGAACTGCTCTTCTGGTTTCCAGCGTTCCCGCATGTGCGCACCGGGGAGCTGCTCTTCCGGTTTTCAGTGCTCCCACATGCGCATGCGCACGCGCATGCTCCCATTTCGGCACTCGGTGCCAAAAAGGTTCGCCAACACTGGTATATAGCTTACCATTTTCTCTCTTTCACCCTTCCCCCTCCTCCCCTCCCCCACCCTCTCTGTTTCTTTCTTTGGAAATTTACCCAATTGCTGGGCAAAGGATACAATCTGTCCATTAGTTCTTCAGCAAGGCAGATTTAATGCAAGATTTTCCTTCCTGTGAATTGGGACAGGAATTATATTTTCCATAATTCCTCTTAATACTTTTCATGAATGCACCTTATTTCTTTTCATGTTCTTTGATGCACAATAATTACTGCATAACCCAGGAAGAATCTAATTCAGAAAAAAGAGAACTGTATGTTGTATAGATGTGGTTGCTATTATTAATAACCATACCATCATAGCTTCCTGGACAGTAAGATGTGGAAGCAGCATGTCATCTTGCATAATGTAACAAGACACTTTGCGGAAAGAACGCAAATCACGATGTTGCCCATTGATGAGAATTTCTCCTTTCATCCCAGTCTCCCTGAAAGGAAGAGAAGAAACAGCCTATTTTTTTTTCATGCCTTTAGATCAGATTAAACAGGCAAGTCTGCACATTCAGGTTTTTCACAGTACAGGAGTCAGTTCTTTTTTAGCACATGCAAGTAAGTATGACGTGTGAAATAATTATTATCAGAATCTGAGTCTACAGTTTAAGGACTATTGTAGAAAAGCTCTCCATTCACAAATTGTATTTATATATCAAGTTTGTACATATGCAACTATCATATGCAAACTAACTCTCCTAATAGCATACAGTGTTGGATTCACATCTCTGAAGTTCCTGAAAGACTAATACATTTAGGCTGAAAATATCTTCATAATTAAAAGTTAAGTGCATTAAGTCAGAGTTCCCCAACCTTTCTGCCTTTGCTGCAAATGGAGTGTGTGTGCACGCTTACCCGCTGCTCACGCAAGTGGGGATACATACACACACACACACACACACACACACACACTTGCCTGTTTCCACAGCCCAGTTGCAAAAAGCTCACTGCCCATTAGTGGGTCGCAGCCCAGAGGTTGGCGAACCCTGCATTAAGCTTCATGGCCAAGAATGGATAATATTTTTTTCCTTATAATTGTTAGAATGGCAGTGCATATTGCAAAGGCTGTCCCACAGATCAGAGCTATGGACAAGATGCCAGATCGAGTACCCCTAGAAAATATATCATAGTAGAGGAAGTGTCCAAACTGCTTATTTAAAGCAAGAGATGGAGCCAAAATGTAAAGATGCAGACGACTTCTGGAAAAGAAAGGGTATGAGACCTCCAATCTTTCACACTGATTCCAGCTATTCCACCTCTTGGTTGTTCTTTTTCAGACAGAAACCATTGTTAATATTTAAAGTTGACAAAGAGATGCAGCCTATCTCATAAACATAAATTACCTATATTTTCAAATATATATTTTTCTCACACAGTACATCTTGGTAATACACTTAACATCTTAAGACATTGGTCATAAAAAGATGCAGGTGTTTGTACACTTACTGACCTGTATCCTGCCAGAAGATTCATAAGTGTTGACTTCCCAGCTCCAGAAGGACCCATAATTGCCACCAGCTCGCCACTACTAAACTTTCCAGAAATTCCTTTCAGCAAAGTCTTGAAACCTATAAAAATGGAAGGGAGAGAGAGAGAGAGTTAAAATTTAGAAAACATATTTTTTTAAAATAGGTAGGCACCATACAGCCATAGACCAGCTCAAAAACAAACCAAACAAACAAATAAAAAACAGAGTAAGAAAGCAAGTAAAAGACCACAGTGAAACCCACTAATTACAAAGCTGGTGTGGTCAAGATATCATCCATTTTACAAAACTTAGCTACTTTAATAGAAATAAAATCTTAACCATGTTAAGATAAATAAAATGACATTGATCAGACATTAGCAACTGTAAATAATATTGGTTATAATTTTTCTTGGCTAATATAGATATAGAGATAGACAGAGACAGAGATATATATTTTTATTGTTCTTGTGCTTGGTTTTAATTTGGTTTTATGATTATTTGCCACCCAGAGCCACTTATGTGAGAGAGAGGCTGTAGAATTTGAGTGAGTGAGTGAATGAATTAATCTGATCCAGATATCTTGGAAATCTGACTACCTGGATGTCATTAACTGCAACCAGGCATTTTTGTAGTGGCTTTGGAACTCCTTTACCACCGTGATAAGTCTTTGTGCATGTTTTTTTTTAATATTTTCTATGATTTTCTAATAAGTTTATATCAGCTCTAGACCTGGTTAAAACAATCTTTCAGTTCTTACATAAAAAGCTTTTCATTATAGGCCTAAATATTACGATGGTCTGGATTGATAGGAAAGTTGTTGTTATAAAACCATACTGAAGATAACTCCATCTGTTATTTGTTTTCTACTTCCAGCGTAGTCTCATGCCAGACAACTGAACAACTGAGCTCATGTAGATCCAGCTCGGCTCCATTTCAGCAAAATATCTAGCAGCTCTCCCTTATAGCAAATGCTAAGGTTTTCTCAAAACAAAATCCAACCCAACCCAACTCAGCAAAACAAAACAAATCCACCCCATAAGATTCTGGGATAAGGATAGAGAGTTGATCACTGATTGGAGCAGCATTTTTGCATTCTTGTATTGACCAGCTGGAAAAGCTCATGAGTTTTTTCCACGGTTTCAAATCAGTGACAGTAAGGACACTTATGGGTCAGTTTTAAAATTGTTTCGGAGTTTGGCACAGGAAAATGATGACAATTCTTTACATTTTCCTGGTTTCTCTAGAAGAAAAAGTCCTATTAACCGAGAATCCCTTAAATATTTTCCTCTCCCAATACCAACTGTATGCATTCAATTCATTTCAGATCTGCCCTGGAGCATTCATCAAGATACACAACTTAAACACATTTGGGAGATGTATCAGATGGTGGGAAGGGAAGGCTGGAACCAGCAATGTCCATATTGCTCGGGAAGGATATAATTGCATGCAGCTAGTAATTTTTGTGGATAAAAAAATTACTATTTGATTAGCTAGGTTTTTTTTTCTTTTAGAGCTCTCTTAATAATAATATTCATGCCCCTTTTTCTATCTGATTTTAGTAATTAAAATACATTATTAGATTATAGCACCATGCATTATATCTTGATTCTTGCTTATGTTACAAAAGCCATGTATTATGACATTTTTCTTATATTTCTTCCCTTATCTTTTTCATTTTTATTCCCCTTTTCCTGATTTGTATTTAATGGAGACTAGGAGATCTTAAATCTAAATGTAATTTGATTGAAAAATGTAAAAGGAGGAGAATATGGAATAAAAGAGAATATTTCTGGTAAACTTGTTTTTGCATTATCAGTTTTGTCCCTCAAGAACTATGGTCTATCATGAAGGAAGAAAAATATTGAGATGAAGAAGATACAGAGAAGGGACTGGAAGAATGAGATGAAAACCAAATTTTGTATATTTTCCCTACTTGAAGATTTAGGAGATTTCTAAAGTGATTAACAGATATTTTAGAAAGCAGGGTGGCATTTAGCAGACAGCATGCTGTGACAGAATTATTTTCTTTTTCATTGTTTTGCTCCATTACATTTTCTCTGCCTCTTAATCACAAAGCAAAGTTAGCTGACCAGGCTAAAAAGAAACACCAGCCCATTGGCTAACAACTGCAAAAGGAGTAATCTGCCAGGTTCTTAGACAGACTTAGTGCCTGTTTTCCTTATTTCTTTCAGCAATCAAAATTGTTTAGGAGGTGCAAAACATATGCATATAAATATTCCTACTAGTACCACAAAGATATTAACTTCAACACCAACAAACTTACTTGGATGATGATTATTTAGCAGCTTCCTTGATCATTTCAGCAAAGGCTGCATTTTAATTTGGTGAATAGATTCATGTAATGAATACAATAAGATATCTAGATCTTGAATAGGCATAAAGGCAGTTATATTTAGGATTGTGTATGGGTGCATATAAAGTAATATTTCTTTGTAGTAACCATTGTAATTCATTCAGGACATCTAGGTGTTCCATTTTATACACATCAACTGCTTTGTTACAACCCATAACTCAAAACTTATATTTTGGTTCTATTTTCATGGATCTCTTACAATTCAGGGCTAATTGCACAGGCATCCAAGCAGTGGGGACAACAAACCCTGTGTGGTCTATATACTTACAGCTGATGTCAGGGCACAAATAAAGGTCAGATTTGTATTGGGACATTACTATGTACAGGCTGCCATTAATGAGGACTAGAACGTTTATTCAGAAGACCCTACCAATCTTTCTCTGTCTGAACAGCACACTGAAATGTCCCATGCTCGGTCAACCACAGTTCCATAGTGAGTTTAAAGTTTATAAACAACTGCTGTTTTCCCAGAATAAAAACAGACAAATTCCTACTTTGGAATTTCAGCTTACAGATCAATTTTTGTTGAATTCTTTTTCAAACTGAATTCTCTATTAAAGCAAAATATATACTTCAAACATAAAAGCAGAAATGAAGAATGATTTCAATATAGCTTCCAAACCTCAAATACAGGTAGTCCTTGACTTACAACAGTTCGTTTGATGACTGTTCAAAGTTACAACGGCACTGAAAAAAGTCAGTTATGAATATTTTTCACACTTAAAATTGTTGCAGCATCCCCATGGTCATATGATTTACATTTGGGTGCTGACTCACATGTATGATGGTTGCAGTGTTCCAGGGTCATGTGGTCATCTTTTGCGATCTTCTGACAAGCAAAGTCAATGGGAAGCCAGATTCACTTAATAACCTTGTTATTAATTTAACAACTGCAGTGATTCACTTAACAACTGCGGCAAAAAAATTGTAAAATGGGGCAAAGTTCACGTAACAAATGTCTCGCTTAACAACAGAAATTTTGGGCTCAATTGAGATCATAAGTCGAGGACTACTTATAAGAGGGGAAAAAACTAAACCCACCCTTTGGCTTCACAACCCCATCCAAGGCAACCCTCCAAAGTTTGTTCACCTTTATTTTGCCTACTTTGTGAATAGGATTATCTTTGAATCGGTCCAAATCACATTTTAAAGAATCTGCTCTCAGTTCCACAAACTATCCCCCAGTGTCTATTGATGATTTGAAGCATCTACGTGTACAGGCAGAGCTGCGATATGAATTCTGAGTTAGAATGTTTGGACAAGATTTTATCACTGCAATACCAACAGCGTGATCTCTAAGGGCTCCTTTTCTCAGCCAGTGACTGGACAAACCTTCAGCAAAATTTATTCTTTGGGTTTCTCTATCTTCGTTATTCATTAGCACTATCATGGACAAACTGCAAACATTTTTACACCAATCTCATGAGCTATACTTAATGCCTTACTTATAGCCATTCATAAGGGATGCTTAAAAGATTCCTAAAACAGAATGGATCTGTTCTGGATTAAGTGGACATAAAAAAAATCAACAAAACATGCCTTTTGCTTCTCTTTCTGTATCTCTCTTTTCTCTTCGTTTCTTATATTTCATATAAAGATTTGGAAAAAATGCTTTATCTGCCTGTTGTTTTTCATATGTTTGCCTTTTTTCATGAAGGCTGTCTAGTTTTCAGTCACTTTTTAATTACAAAGAGTCAACAGGTATGCTACCCTTTACATTGCTAAGTATCTAAGGTGGGGGGGGGATATTCATTTCAGAATGAAAACAGTTCTCAGAGTACTTGTTCAACCCAAGTTATGTTTGGATTGCTCTTCATCAAGGCTATGTTAAGCTTGTGGATACAGGCCAAGAGCCTTTCCCCAAAGGACTGGAGCAACTACAACCTCAGGGAAGTACCATGTGGCTGCTCCAAGGCTTTCCCAGGATCTTGCTACACACACCCACATGCACTGTGGCTTGGTTTGGCCTCAGTACAAGTCTTGGCTCTGCAAATGCAACTGGGGAAAACCTCAGCACATTTTTATTTTTATAGAGATTCTTAGTGTACTTCCAAATAATTTTCAAAATGTAGTTGAAATGATTTTGGGAGCCCTTATAGTATATGAACAAGAAGTCCCTATTTATCCTTATAAATACATTATTTCATTTGGTGGGATTGCAGAGCTGGTTTAACAGTATGAAGCATCTTATACCATGCTGATGTATTAAGCTTCCGAATCATTCCTTGTAATGTACCATACAAGTATATTTGCACTTCCATTTTAAAAGGAGAGGGTATAAAAAACTTATCAAATTGGATTTTCTTAAGTAGTACTGCAGGCCAGAGGGATTTAAAACCCTATGACATAGGTTATCTCTCTGGAAATGGGTGAAAGGTCTTATGAAAGTCTACCATGCAAGTTCACTAGTTAATACCAACGCTGCTCTTTGTAATCTAAAATACTCAGACATAAATAGCAATAGCATTTAGACTTATATACCACTTCATGGTGCTTTATAGCATTCTCTAAGCAGTTTACAGAGTCAGTATATTGTCCCCAACAATCTGGGTCCTCAATTTACTGACTACAGAAGGATGGAAGTCTGAGTCAACATTGAGCTGGTCAGGATCTAACTCCTGGCAGTGGGCAGAATTAGCCTACAATGCTGCATTCTAAGCACTGTGCCGCTATGGCTCGTGTGCTGTCATCCTCTGCAGTACTTATTAGTAAACATATATTTCAAATAACTGGACTCTTTGCTATAACAAGCTGAATATTCATTGGAATGTGTTGACCCATACATTTTATATTGGCATCACAAGTATATTTGGCAATATCTGATCCTTTCAGATCTTTGTTGCTTGCCATGGATTTACCAAGAATCAAAGAGTTTAGAAATGGCTGAGGATTCCACTAAAGAGCCATTGCCTGAGGAAATAAGCTACATTAATACAGGACAAAACTCACATAAGGGCCATATGATACCTGAAAAAAAAATACTGAAGTCTTTTCTCTACCATCAGTACCATCAGTAACACCTTTACCTAATTTGCTGGTTGGGAATTCTGGTAACTAGACTCCAAACATACCTAGAAGGCATCAGGTTAGAGTAAATTGCAATATCAATATCATTCTGTATAGTGAACGGATAAGAGAAAAACTGCCATTTTGATTATTTGCTATCTACCTGCACAGCTGACATAGACAAAAAGCTATATATAAAACATATCTACCATTAATCAGTGTACAAAGTACCAGATGCTTCCCAAATATTTCTTACACGTATGATTGTCTCTTGGGCTAAGTTGCCAACACAGGTAATAAGTGATATGTCATCATATCTCTGAGAAAAGAAAATATACAGCCATTTCAAAACAGAAGTTAAATTGCAGTCACTATAAATAAAGTTTATGTCAAAGCAAAATCATTTCACAACAAAGATTTGTATTGTGTCGAGCCAGTTATTCAGTGCTAAAGGTTAGTCATGGGTGCAGTCATACAAGACAAATTGGAAGACATAGCAACATCTTCAACACCTGCTGAGCTAAGAAATTGGTGGAAACTATATGGCTGAAGGAGGTAGATCCCGTATAAAAAGAATGAAGGACTTCCTTCATAAGTCTTATACTGACCTAATTAACCAGTTTCAACCTCTGTGAGCCAATTTACAATTGATTAGCTAAACTCACAACTAAAAAAATACTGTCATCCTCTGCAGCATTTTTTAGTGAACATATATTTCAAATTCTCACTTTTCATGCTATCAAAAATGGCATTTTTAAGCACACCTTGTATGTGAATCAGCCTTTGAAGACATGGACCCCCAAAATCAAAGAATTAATGTCTCCAGGAAAAAAAAATCCCACAAAAAAATCAAAATTAGTTTAGGTATAAAATAAAATCTTAATTTAATTTAATTATCTAACCTAGACTACAACTGCTACAAGATTGTAGTGATAAGACAGAAAATTAGAGTAAGATTGCAAACACTGGTTCTTAAAGTCTTTATTACTATATTCCACATTATGACAAAATGGAATTTTAGAGAGTAAGACAGAAGTTATAGACAGAAAGTTGAAACAGAACTAGATAATCTGGCTCCACTGGAACTGAGAGAGAAGGACTTTTGTTTAAAGACCTAGAGCAATCCCAGAGGTTTCTGATGAAGATATTAGAAAAAGGATTATTAAAGTCTTGGCAATTATTTAGATGGGAAAGAGGCAGAAACTGCAAGAAACACCCCAAGGGAAGTTTTGGTGTACTTTGTCAGAAATAAAACAAGCGTTTGAATTTTGTAGCAGCATTTTAATACAAGATTGAATAGTGATAATACATATATAACTAAAAATACCTATCAGAATTTTATGTAAGAGAAAAGAGGTTTTTTTTAACTGAAATATTAAAGCAGAAGATCCCATTTCAATTGGACAAACAGTTTTTGACTGTCAAACTCATTATCCATTGCAAGGCTCTGCTTATTTTCTACCATCAGTACCATCAGTAACACCTTTACCTAATTTGCTGGTTGGGAATTCTGGTAACTAGACTCCAAAAATACCTAGAAGGAATCAGGTTAAAGTAAAATGCAATATCAATATCATTCTGTATAGTGAACGGATAAGAGAAAAACTACCATTTTGATTAGTTGTTCCAAGAGACAGGAGATCCCACAGAGAATGCCCACTTCCATATCTTGAAGCAGGTGTTTTCTGGTCAGACAGTTGATCAGGTAGAATCTATCTAAGAAAGATAGCCTCACAAATCTATACCGGTAAGTCAAGCTTGATTTTATTTCCTTTTTAACTATAAATCATGTTGTTATACTGCCATCTAGTATACCCATGATGGCGAACCTATGGCACGCGTGCCACAAGTGGCACGCAGAGCCCTCTCTGTGGGCACGCCAGCTGTCATCCCAGCCCAGCTCCACGACGTATGCGCGCGTGCCTCCCGCCTCCCGCCGGCCAACTGGTCTTTGGGTATCTGCCGCGCATGCATGGGGGCGAGGCACATGCGGAGGATGCACACACACATGCGCGGGGGCGGGATGCATGCGCGGGGGTGCTTGCATTGCATTTTGGGGATTCGCAGGCCCGCATCCCCCTGCACGCCGTTTTGGGCCTGGAAGGCCTCCTGCACCAACCTGGAAGCCAAAATGGGGCGCGGGCCCCCCTGCACCCCATTTTGGCTTCCAGGTTGGTTTAGGAGGCTTTCCAGGCCCAAAACAGGGCGCAGGAGGGCCTCATGCCAGAAAAGAGGCTGTGGCGGCAGGCCGTTCTCGCCAGCAAAGAGGCTGCGGCAGCAGGCCGTTCGTGCCGGCAAAGAGGCTGCGGCTGCAGGCCGTTCGCGCCGGCGAAGAGGCAGCGGTGGCAGGCTGTTCACGGTGGCAAAGAGGCTGTGGCGGCAGGCCATTCGCACCAGCAAAGAGGCTGCGGCGGCAGGCCGTTCGCACTGGCAAAGAGGCTGCGGCGGCAAGACATTCACACCGGCAAAGAGGCTGCGGCGGCAGGCCGTTTGCGCCAGCAAAGAGGCTGTGTCGGCAGCGGCAGACCAGTGTCTCGGGGCAGTTGTGCCCAGCTGCACCAACAAAGGCCAGAAGTAGCCACCCGCCATGTTTTGGCTTCCAGGTTGATGCAGGAGGCTTTCCAGGCCCAAAACGGGGCATGGGGGTGCCGCACAAGCCCCCCCCTGCACCCCATTTTGGGCCTGGAAAGCCTCCTGCACCAACCTGGAGCCAAACCGGGTGCAGGGGGGCAGGGCGCATGCACAGGGCAGGCTGGGTCACATGCGGGGGGGGCGTACTCGCATTGCATTTTGGGGGTTCGGGCACACGTGTGCGTTTTGGGCACTCGGCACCAAAAAGGTTAACCATCACTGTGATATACTATTTAATCCATGTGTCGGAAACATGAAAATAATCATCTAAATTGCATAGAATGTAACTAAGAGCAACTAAGATGATTAAAGGCCTGGAGACTAAAACATACGAAGAATAATTGTAGGATTTGGGTTTGGCTAGTCTAGAGAAAAGAAGGACTAGGGGTGACATGATATCAGTATTCCAGTATTTGAGGTGCTGCCACAAAGAAGAAGGGGTCAACTTATTTTTCAAAGCATTATAGGAAGAAACAATGGATGGAAACTAATCAAGGAGAGAAGCAACCTGGAGGGCCTTGCGTGGCGACGGCACAAACAGCCTGCCGCCGGAGCCTCTTTGCCGACATGGACCCCCAAAATGCAATGCGAGCGCCCCCTGCGCATGTGCCCCGCCCTGCGGATGCACTGCAAAGACCCAAAGACCAGCTGGCCAGCGGGAGGTGTGCGCGCATGCACGGTGGAGCTGGGCTGGGGCTCTGCATGACTGCAGAGAGGGCTCTGCATGCCACCTGTGGCACGCATGCCATAGGTTCGCCATCACGGTTATAGGCGGACTGTTAGCATGTGACTGACCTGGGCCTATCAACTGGGCCTGGGAAG
>QLTV01000402.1:953686-965743 GCA_003457575.1 Thermophis baileyi
GGTGTTTCTTTTTTCATGGTGTAATGGGATATTGGGGGGGGGGCAGATATTTCTTATTGTTGTGTGCCACCCAGTCACATTGTTTGAATTGGGTGGCTAATAAATAAAATAAAATAAAATAAAATAAAATAAAATAAAATAATAAAATAAAATAAAATAAAATAAAATAAAATAATAATAAAATAAAATAAAATAAAATAAAATAAATAAAATAAAATAAAATAAAATAAAATAAAATAAAATAAAATAAAATAAATAACATATACCACTGCTTTGTGAGCTGCATTGGTTGCCAGTGTGTTTCTAGGTGCAATTCAAGGTGAGGTCAGGTTCCCTTAAAGACCATTTTCTTCCAGTTGTTTCTATCCATCCAACTCATGCAGGCAGGTTGGAATCTGGGTCCCTTTAGCCAAGGAATGTCAGCTTGCAGGAATCAGGAGACATATTCTCCCTTCAGATATCAGGATGACCCTGAAACTGTTGGCATTTCTCAGGACTTTGAATCTTGGTTATGTGCCTGGGCCTAGAGCTCCAACTGTGTTAAGAGCTCCATTTCCTGGCTGTATTAAGATCCATGTTATCATTTTCACTTAGTGTCATAAATATTTATTTTGTACTGTTTTGTTTTTAGGGTTTAAAAAGAGTCATTTGTTGAGATGGGCAGCTATAAAATTTAAACAAACAAACAAACAAACAAAATGTCTCTTCATAATTCAAAATCTATTCAGTTCCATGAGAAACTAAGAATGAAAAAAAATTCTCTCCAAGGCGGCCAATTTTCTATCTCTAAAGCTTAATCTCTTGATCAGAGGTTCTGGAAAACATTTTATTGCTATTTTTAACTTATAGATTCTATGGCCTGAAAAAGTTTGAAAGCCTCTGCTCTAATACATCTAACTGAATATAGCATAATTTTATTTGTTTGTTTGTTTACATAGCCATAGCAATAGCACTTAGACTTATATACCACTTTACAGTGCTTTCCAGCCCTCTCTAAGCGGTTCACAGAGTCAGCATATTGCCCCCAGCAATCTGGCTCCTCATTTTACCCACCTCGGAAGGATGGAAGGCTGAGTCAACCTTGAGCCTGGTGAGATTCTATCTGCCAAACTGCTGGCAGCCGGCAGTCAGCAGAAATACCTGCAGTACTGTACTCTAACCACTGCGCCACCGAGGCTCTTATCCTGTCTTTATTATTTTTACGAATAACTCAAGGTGGCAAACATATCCAAAATAATAACTATTGGCAGCAGCAATTGTCAACATAAACCTTTTCTGACCCATTTTCTCTATGGTAATCTGTCCCTAGCCTGTCCTTCAGGTATTCCAGTGGTGTAGACACAGAGTATCAGAACAGATTGTCAAGCACTATGTTTGTAAGCATATAGGAAAAACACTGCCATTTCCAGAAGTTAGTTTGAATTCATAAAAAACAATCAGGTCATAGTAATCTTATTTTTTCACAGCAGATAAATAATGAGGTAACAGCAGATTGAGAAAATGAAGCGGCTATAATGTTTCTTGATATCAAGAAAGCATCTGTCAAAGTCTTCAGTGCTAGCTTACTCGAAAAGTTGGATAAAGTGCAATCTGGTAGACTTGCAAATGGTGAAACATGTTAGAACCTGCTTCTCAATAGTAGGCACTCAGAGGTGGGTTCCTCCCGGTTCGGACCGGTTCACCCAAACCAGTAGCAACCCGCTGGTGACGTCACGGAGCCGGTTCGGTCGGTGCCGGTCCGTGGACGCCGCCATCTTTTTTTTGGATTTTTTGGGGGGGGGATTTTTTTGGGGGGGGATTTATTTTTCTTCTGCGCATGCACAGAAGCCAAGTTGCTGGCACTGTGCATGCGCCGCCATCTTGTTTTTGGCTCTTTTTTTTGGAATTTTTTGGAATTTTCGGCACTGCGCATGAGCGTGCACATGCTTTATACACACTTCCATGAGGCACGGCCACGTGGCGCGGGAGGAAGCGAACCGGCGGTGAGATACGTTAGAACCCACCCCTGTAGGCACTAGGATTATGTGAGAAAGATTAAGGCAAATGCAAATAGGTATATAGCACTGTTGCACTCAGAACAGAGTGAGTCTTTTAAATAGGTCAATGACTGATAATAACTCTGTAGACACCAGGCTACATGCAAGTGTTTCTGGGACGTTTTCCATGAGGCAATCTTCCTGCCATCCACCTGAAGAAGTTATACTTTGCTCAGAAATCACTATTTGCCCATTTTTACCAGATAAAGGGAGAAACAATAAGAGAATGCTTGCATGATTCATGATTTTAATATTTTGAGTGACTGACAATTTATACAAATATTATGGACTCCCCCCTCCCCTAAATTCAGTTGAGTAGAATCTAGAAGAAAAAGGATGAAGGGTTGTTGTTTTTTTCAGAGTACCATAAGTATCTACTTATGGATTGTCAAATACATAAACATATACTTAAGAAGGAAACAATATGGAAATACATGTGCAGAAAATAAACATGGGGTGGGAGAGAAGCACATTTACATCATGTTTACATATAAAGCCTTATATTAAGATAAAATATCCAATTAAAAACTATTTCGACTTTAAAACTGAACAACTGTACAGGTAATCCTCGACTTACAACTGTTCACTTAGTGACCATTCAAAGATACAACGGCACTGAAAAAAGTGACTTATGACCAATTTTCACATTTATGACCGTTGCAGCATCCCCATGGTTATGTGATTTACATTTGGATGCTTGACAACTGACTCAGGTGTATGACGGTTGCAGTGTCCCAGAGTCATGTGATCACCTTTTGCAACCTTCTGACAAGTGGGGAAACCAGATTCACTGAACAACTGTTAAAATAATCCCGAACCACCTTCTGTTTCAAAAGACCTAATTGACCTACATTCAGCATTTCAGATCAGTTTAGATAATAGCATAATATATAGACAACCTTGGAACATACAATTTGTATGTATTTTAGGTAATGATTCTTAAACTGTCTCTAAAAAATACTGTATACTCTATGCAGTTTTTAAAATTCTCTGTCACATTCCATACATATTTCTCTTTTAAGGACTGGAAACTTAAATACTGAAGAAAATAAGCAGAGGAAAGTACTGTTTTAAAGTATTTAAACGCTTAAGTTTTAAAGTATTTTAATAACATAAATAATATGTTCTATTCTACCAAAAAGAATGTATATGCAGCATCATAGACCCAATCTAAGACTTTGACTGTGATAAGAAACTTAGACTTAAGGGAGCCTTAAGTCTTAAGGCCATATCCATATTGCTATGTTGCACTATTGCAAATACAAGCTACCAACCATTTCTGCAAAACTGGACACTGAACACTGTCATCCATAACTTGTCCTCAGTCCACTGTGAATGTCCTTGTGCTTAACGTTAAGTTGAAAGTACATAATACTTTACAGCAGGGGATCCCAACCCCCGGATCCCAGACCCGTATCAGTCCGTGGCCTTTTAGGAAACCATGCCACATAGCTGGAGGTGAGCAGTGGATGAGCGAAACTGCGCATGCATGGGATGTAGATTGTGCACTCCTCCCATGGTCCGTGAAAAAATTGTCTTACAGGAAACTGGTCCCTGGTGCCAAAAAGGTTGGGGACTGCTGCTTTACAGCTTATGACAGCATAAGCTTTGCTATCGAGTTATCCTATGCATTTTACTTTCTTTTAGACAAACTCTTCCATTTTGATTGGCTACACCCTCTCATATGGGTCATTACTTACCCCCCACCACTACTGAAAGACCCCCTATAACAAAAGCTGTAGCAGACTTTACTGAGCCGAACCTAGGATAATGCAAAAAAGGTATTTTGATGTTAAATGTTATTGTTGTGTCTGCTTGTACATACAAGCTATACAATACATGCATATATAATACATACATATACATACATACAATACATATATAATACATAATACATATACAATGCATACATATATAATTTTGAATATATTATTTTAATTCTGTGTACACATATTATGTACACATACACACAATATATCAACCCTTTTAAGGACTGCTGCTAGAAAGGAAATGAATTGGCCATTGGGAGGGCACAGCCAGAGGCAATTGTTCCCTGGGGACTATGGTAGTTGGCCAGAATAAACACTTGCAGGTTGCTATTGAAGCATCCCAATCTGAACAAAATTTTGGATTGGGTTGCTCCCAGGATTGCAAAATGTGTGATCTGTCCTAGATAGAACTGCCCTTCCTTGAGGCATCAGTATGAAAGCTGGGGTGCTTATTGAGCCTTACTGACAATAGAAATCCAAGTAGCCAAAGATTATCTTTGAGTGGTAAGATAGCTACTGCCATTTCCAGGCACACATATTTTTAACACTTGTGCTGATTCTTTAGAAGCCTCAATACTGTACTGTACTGTACTGTATGTGAAACTGACTCAAGGCACATCCATAAAGATACACAGGTAGACACAAACATAGGGGAGCAGAGGTTTATTAGGTTTTGTATTGGGATTTGATTTCTGTAAGCCACCTCGAGTCACCATGAGTGAGTTGGATAGCCATATAACTTTAATATATAAATATATATAAATAAATAAATAGTCATCTTTAAAGTAAATTCACTGAAATAATGAAATTAAAAATAGTTACAATTTGCTTGTGTTTATTTTAATAGAGCCACAATGATCAAGTCCGGAGCCATTTAGCCCTGAATTTATTAACCATAGATCTATGAATTTGTGTAAGTTGTTCCAGGGTTCTATTTTGTTCACAACACAAGCATTTCTCTTTGCTTCCCAAAGTAGGTAACTAGATTCAATCCACCAGACAATGGGAAACATCACCTAGCTATTGGTATTGCAGGGATGCACTGCAATCAATTAAAATTATTTAAAGCAGCCTATTTAAGATCAGGCTATTTATAAAAATATCATTTTTTAAAAGGAGAAAGGGTTTTCTTCTGCCACCTTCAGTTGATATGAAAAAGGAAAAGGCATCTGCTAATTTCTGCTTTCCCAATATCAGATAACTCACTGTATCAAAGATTCCGGTCTATGAAGTCCAGTACTAAAATGTGCAGCTGTTGCAGCAACAAAAAGTTTCATTATATTTGTTGGTTTAGAATAAAGACAATGAAATTGATCAAGCAGAGTTTAGAATATTTTTTTTTTTAAGATTCCTTTAGCACTGTCTTTGCAGTGAGTTGCTACATCCTGAATTTCATTCAGTCTAACTGGGTATTTCCTTTTTTTTTTTTTAAGGTGGTTAAATCTTTAGTTAACTAAGATGTAAGCACACCTACTGTCAGAAAATGTAAGCAAAATCCTGACTATAACATTTAGTTATTTTGAATGTTAAGAAGAATGTGCATTTTTCTCTGGCAATTCTTCCTTCCTTGCTTGCTTGCTTGCTTTCCTCACTCATCTTAGCAACAGACGTAGTGCAACCAATCAACTTCTGCTTCGTCACTGCCCCAGCATCACAGGCTGAGGTTACTGTAGTGCAATGACTGATAGTAACCGAGCAGGAGTGAGAGAGAACTGCTTCATGCGGCACCTCAACTGCAATGCACCTGCTACACAAGAACAGGCTTTTCTTGAATTCTCTGACTAGAAACAGCAAAACATATACAATAAATCCTATTTTTCACCATTTGCATTTCAAAAGGAAGGGGGTGGAATCTTGCCAGCACAATATAAGATATATATATTTGTTACAAGAATGTGTCAAAGTGGAATTTACAATACCTCGACTTTTTTAAAAGGTGAAACAATGGCATATTTATACCACACTATTTCATTTGCCAAATGGGTGTATTCTTCGGTAAAATGGACTTCAATAGTGTTTAAATAGTGGTTTGCAGATTAAACATAAATACTTAACAAATGAAGTCTATTACTGGATCAAGTTTATCTTTAATTCTGATATTTGAAAAAACAATCTAAGATATATGCAGCTAATCAAAATACATTAATTTGCATAGCAAGATAAACATATGAAAAAAACAGCTGTGTTTCTTAATAACCTGAAAAAAATTGAGAATGTTTCAGACATTTGCTACAAAATGGAAAAGCAAAACATTTAATGGCATGCATGCAATTCACTAATGAATATATACAGAAAAAATTGGGTTTATGCAAATATCTTAAAAGCTTTATTTGCAATGATTAGATATTTGTAGTATTTACTATAAACTTATCTTTTGTTGGGGGCTGCATAGGAATTAGTCAATAGATTGTACCAGAAATGTTGTAAGAGTCCTTCATATATTTTTAAGGTGAATATTTAATAGCATAATTGTAACATATGTGTACTAGCATGCAAGTCTCACAATGTTTAAAGGGGATTACTCCCAAGTTTCATAAAATTGCAGCATAGCCCTTTAAAGCCAAATTATCAATTCTAAAAATGTAAAAAGATAACATGAATTTCAAGCAAGTACCAAATAGGTATATTTTTCAGAAATCCAGTGTTGATTTACAGTCAAAAATTGACAACCCCTATAATTATTTCATTAAAAATACTATTTCAATATTTTGCAACCTTTATCTTGCTTTGACCAGGTGACAGGGTAGCAATGGATGAAATAAGCTAGGCTCAAATGCATTAATTTGCTGAATGTAGGTAACTCTATCTTCACTAAAAAAACAGAGGAGCTAAAATGGCAGCAGAATAGCAGTGTGAGATGAGAGCTCTATATATTTCCATTTTGTTTTGGTTTTAAGTTTTCTGATGAACTTAGAGTGCTCGTATTGGGTATTCACAGCTTGCCTTTACTCAAAATACTCAAAGCAGCTTCTTGTTTTAGGTACAGTATATAGTGTAGTGTATAATATAGGGAGCTAACTTTCCACAGGCATGGAGTGAATATTATTAGCAATCCTATAATTAGTCTTAGGGATCTATATTCAGTACAGGTAGTCCTCAATTTACAACCACAATTGAGCCCAAAATTTCTGTTGTTAAGTGAAACATTTGTTGAGTTTTGCCCTATTTTACAACTTTTCTTGCTACAGTTGTTAAGTGAATCACTGCAGTTGTTAAGTTAGTAACCTGATTGTTAAATGAACCTGGCTTCCCCATTGACTTTGCTTGTGAGAAGGTAGCAAAAGTTGATCACATGACCTTGGGACGCAGCAACAGTCATAAATATGAACCTCTTGCCAAGCATCTAAATTTTGATCACATGATCATGGGGATGCTACAACCGTTGTAACTGTGAAAAATGGTCATAAGTCACATTTTTCAGTGCCGTTGTAACTTTGAACAGTCACTAAACAAACTGTTGTAAGTCAAGGACTACCTATATAAATACAACCATGTTCGGCCTGTAAAAATCTAAGATGATCACTGGATGGCAGCAGAGCTATTCAGGAACCATAACTCTTTGCTGCAATTTAGTGGTCATCAGTATTTTTACAGACCAGCTCTGGTTCCTCTTGTATAAATAACATAATGAATATAGTAGACTATGTACACAGAAATTAAAGGGAAATTGTACTTATTGTTGAGTATGGAGAAATGGAAAATAGAATTCAAATTAGGAGGAGGAAAAACAGGCAAATCAGTACAGTATACAATATCAGTTATTAAGCCCTCAACAATCTAAGACCTTCAATGGTCTGAGATTTAATTTTCTGAATATTATGTATGGATGTTATTGTGCCACCTAATATATTGTCATATGGAAGGATTCATCTATTTCACAGTAAACAGCCAGAACCTGTTAAACGATCCTATGGGCTATAATCAAAACATCTGTTTGAAAACAGTAATCCTGAATACAATAGCTGGTAAAAAAGATTCCCTCAAGTTTAATGCTTGGTGATTACCTTGGCACTTCCATGAGTTTTCTTAGCAATAGTGCAGAAACAGATGGTTCCTGCTTTCTTCTGATCTGTTTTTTCAATTGTCCATCATCCCATTCCACTGGGATTTTTGATGATCTCCCATTCAAGTACTAACCAAGTCTGACTTTTGGGTTTTTCAATCATAGCTACTTGCTGTCATATGTTGCAAAGAGGATTCCCCTAATCTATTTTATAACCAGAATTGAAGTGGACAAAACTGATTAACATTCTCTTCCTATAATCTACTGATTCCGCAAAGAAACTTGGAAGTAGGCTTTGATTCAAAGAATGAGGCTTCAGGAATTGGGAGTTGTGCTTTCCTTGCTGAATCCTTACTCCAGGCTTCCAAGGTAAGTGGACAGCCTGGAACCTGAGCTAGATTTGGCTCTCTATAAGGGCATCTCTCTGCTACAAGGACCGTCAATAACATTCTCTCTCCTGAATAAAATGGAGGATTCATAAAATATAGTTTTTCCATAAAGTTATTATATCCTACTAGCTTAACACTAACCATTTAGATCACAAATCATTCTTTGTTCACTCATCACTCCGTGCAAAATAGACTTCATTCTCTAACATGAGGAGTCTTTGAATTAATCAAGGATGGGGAGAAGGGGATAAGCATTTTAGTAGACTATGTGGAAAAAAATTACAGAGAATTACCCATCAGAAACAAGCCATGCTAAAATTCTGTGCATCACTATGTTCTGAAAGTGTAAAACAAACAAGTGATATCATACAGCCAAGTCCAAAGACCCAGGTGAAAATCTAATTGATTCATAATAAATATGGGACATTAGCCTCAAGAGCTTCATTTTTTTTCCTCTAGAGTAATTATCTCAATAGATTTATTGACTAATGGAAATATCATGTGTGTGGCTTCTTCTTTCCTGGCAGAATACACATCATAAAAATTAAAGCATAATGTATAACTTTAGCAGTCCAGAATCGTTCCTGCTAAACACTATAATTCTGTCAGTATGTTCTGTTCAGTTTTAACAAATTACCATCAGGCTGATCAATGTCATTGGAGATTATCAGTACAATATAGATTTGAAATTGGGTACTAAATAGAAAGCACTGCCTTTCACTATCTGAAGTTGAAAAACAGTATGGATGAGTGCCCATTCTTTTTAGCAAACATTTCAGAAATGCCAAAGACCACTTTGAAGAGTTTTTGTCAGAATACATTTTATAATTCTTAATCATGTAGATGATGCTTATAGTCTTTTACAACAATTTTCTGTTGAAACACAAACTGCAAACTGTATTAACAGAAGCCTTAACCTTTTTGTAGTCTTCCATAAATTTGCAATTTTAATTTATTAAAGTTCAATTTGACAAATGGGAGTTGCAAGTTGTTCCAAGAGACAGGAGCTCCCATGGAGAATGCCTACTTCCATATCTTCAGCCAGCGTTTTCTGGTCAGACAGTTGGTCAGGTAGAATATATCTAAGAAAGGTAGCCTCACAAATATACAGGCCCAACTTTACAGATAATAATCAGCATCTTCAATTGCACTCAGAAATGTATCAGCGGCTGATGCAGTTGTAACATGTAAAGAAAATTACAGTAACTGAGGTACAAGATGACAAGGTATAGATGGATAAATGTCTTCAGTATTTCCTGCTCCAATAAAGGCCACAAGTGGTGTACTAGTCAGAGCCGTCTTGGCCATGGCTTCCAGCCACTGTTCTAGCAAGAGCTGTGAGTCCAAGTGGGCCCCTAAGTTACAGGCCCGCTCTTAAAAATGGAGTATTACTAGCCTGAGAGCGAAAATTAGTAATAACCCAGAATCAGTGGGGTTCTGAATGAACAGATACTTTATCATGCCTGGGATGGGTATGTATATATATCCACCTGGCTGTTGGGAAACTTAAGGTCATCTACGTTCCTCACTGGAACTTTGAAATATGGTCCAGATCACTGCAAGCTGCCTGACACTCAGCAGATGAAAAAAAGAGTGGAGAAACAGCTTTATCTTTCCACCCTTATCCTCACATAGTAGGCTTAAAGTTGAGCTTATGCACATGTCCAATCATGCTTATTCTTCATCTTCTGCCAATAACAGTCCAGATGATTTGTTACCGGCTTCATTCTCTAGAGAACCCAGGAACTACCCAGAACTGGTATATAGGGAGAGCCCACTTTAGAGAATTCTCCCATCACCCTGTGTACCAGGGGTGGGTTCCACTTACCTTCCCCACCGGTTTGCATCGCGATGTTTTGCGCATGTGTGCGCGGGGAGCTCGCGCGCACACACGCGCGTTCCCTCGTGCAATTTTGCTTCCGCAAATGCTCAGTAGCTGCAATCAGCCCGAAACACAGCTGAGGAGCTGATCAGCTGTGCTTCGGGCGAAGGAATAAAGGTCAGTATAAACCCAGGGAGGGCCCTTTTTCAAGCAGCAGAACAGGAAAAACCTTCCAAACAGTAAAAAATTCACAAAAAATTCCAAAAAAAAGATGGCGGCGCCCACATTAACAAGGTGCTCAACAGAACTAGCACTGGGATCTCTCAAGCACAATTTGAAAACTTTTGGATTCATCAGATACTTGAAGCTGATCGTCTGAACTGGAGCCTCCTTTTTGCACAGGCTATCTGCAAAGTCTCTGGTCAACCCCATAGTCAAATATCTACTTCTTAGGTTGGGACAACATTTCAATGAATAGATTTCTGAGGGATGTTAAATCTTCTGGTTTCCAGTAAAAAAAAAAAAACACTTTTCATAGACTTATAAATACCAGCTATATAGGACAACATGTACTCTGACTAAAATGCCCGAGTAAACATCCCAATGATAATGCTTAGATACAGTCTAATCTCATGTTACTGTGTTCAAAATTATTGTTCTATTTTAAAAGGCGTGTAAACATCTTTCCTATTTCTTGTTATTGTTATTTTCTTTCTTTCTTGGTTGCACTTTTAAACATCTGTTAAAATAGTATCAAATGAAATTATTTTTTAAAATGTCAAATCCTACCATCTCAGATACAAAGTTCCCAAAATGAAATACCACCAAACTACTTTTTAAATTGCAACTACATATTTTGTTAATCAAAACTTTGAAAACATGACACCAACTACTCTGTTTCCCCCAAAATAAGACATCCCCTGATAATAAGCCCAATCGGGCTTTTGAGTGCATGGCAATAAGGCCAAGCGCTTATTTCAGGGTTCAAAAAAATATAAGACAGGGTCTTATTTTCGGGGAAACATGGTATTTATACAATATTAAAAGTACCAGATTAACAGAGTTGGAAGGGACCTTGTAGGTCATCTAGTCCAACACCACTTCCCAAGCAGGAGACCCTACACCATTTCTGACAGATGGCAGTTCAGTCTCTTCTCAAGTACCACAGTTACAAATAGTCAAAATTACTGATAAAGGAAACTATTTTTAGCTCAGGGTGGGAATGAGGGGTCGTTAGTATTTTCTAAGCTTGGTTGTTTTCTTGCAGACATTTCATTACCCAAACTAGGTAACATCATCAGTGCTCCGCATCAGTACTGGTGATTTTACCTAGTTTGGATAATTAAATATCTGCAAGAAAACAAGCAAGCTCAAAGAGCCTCAAGAACCTCTCAAAGTCAAAATTAATCTTTTTTTTAATTTTTTCTATTAATGTTCCAAACTACATTAGGCTGATTTGCAGACTAAGCAAACTAATAAGAAATTGTGGATAGCAATCAAGAGCAAGCAATTATGCCACCTAAGAAGATGAGTATAACTGTGCAATAGAGGTTCTTAAAACATTTGACTATAATTTTTTCATTAAACTACAGAATCAACCACATAAAGAAAGCAGCATCATAACAGCAGTGCAAGATCTCAGTGTGAGAAACAGAAGCCCTATACCAGAGGTCTGCAACCTTAAAAACTCAAAGAGCCATTTGGACCAGTTTCCCACAGAAAACAAAACACCGGAAGCCAAAAAACCTGGATGGGCGTAGCCAACTCGATAATGGACTGGAGGATTGTCCTAATCAATTATTGTCTTATAGGACTAAATCCTAAAACAATATGGCATCAAGTTTATAAATCTTGCATACTCAATATATAGCACTTCTCTCTCTCTCTCTCTCTCTCTCTCTCTCTCTCTCTCTCTCTCTCTCTCTCTCTCTCTCCCCCTCTCCCCCCCCCCCCTCCCTCTCCCTTTCCCTCCCTCTCTCTCTCTCTCTCTCTCTCTCTCTCTCTCTCTCTCTCTCTCTCTCTCTCTCTCTCTCTCTCT
>QLTV01000402.1:986366-998050 GCA_003457575.1 Thermophis baileyi
TGAAGATATTGAAGAGTACTGGGCCTAAGATGGAACCTTGTGGTACCCCACTGCTTCCTTCCCTCCATGTAGACGTAGTATCATTAAGGATACGCGTTGAGTATGGTTTGTCAGCCAGTTACAAATCCATCTGATGGTGTTGCTATCTATCCCACTTTTTTCTAGCTTACCAAGAAGTAGTTTGTGGTCTCCTTTGGCCAATGCCTTGCTGAAGTCTAAGTATACTATGCCCATATATTTCCCTACATGTGCTGAATGAAACTGAAAATAAGGAATGCCTACTTCTCCTAGCCTCTCATCTTGCATGCTGGTTCAGCCCTTCAAATCCCTAGGCTTGCTATTAGTTACCGTATTTTTGGACTATAAGACGCACCGGTGTATAAGATGCACCAAGATTTCGAAGAGGTAAGTAAGAAAAAAAAGTTTTTGCCCTCCCCCAGCCCCCAGGAGCACTCTGCAGACCTCCCAAACCCTCTGCGCACCCCATTTTTGTGAAAAATGGGCCATTTTTTGCCGGTTTTTTGCAAAAACGGCGGCATTTTTGCCCTCCCCCAGCCCCCAGGAGCACCCTGCAGACCTCCCAAACCCTCTGCGCACCCTGTTTTTGCGTGGGGTGGGGCTTCGGGAGCAGAGGTGGGTTCCTCCCAGTTCCAACCGGTTCTTTAGAACCGGTAGTAACTTGGCAGACTGGTCGCTAGAACCGGCAGCGACCCAGGCCTGCCACGCCGGTTCTTTCAGCAGTGCCATAGGTGCCACCATTTTATTTTTTGCTTCTGCGCATGCGCAGAAGCTTTTTTTTAAGCACTGCGCATGCACAAAGCGCGCGCACACCCACACGGCACGGTGCGGCACTGAGCAAACCGGCAGCGAAGAAAAGAAGAACCCACCCGTTAAGGAGGCCAAAAATGGCTGTATTCAGTGTATAAGGCGCACCAACATTTTCACCCTCTTTTGGGGGGGGGAAGTGTGTCTTATACTCTGAAAAATACGGTAAATAGAATATAGACATTGCCATTCTAGCACAAACACTGTCTGTCTGTCTGTCTGTCTGTCTGTCTATCTATCTATAACCACAGCATGAACTTGCTCCAGCAAGCGTTTTTTCCTTCCATGTCTACATATTATACTTAGCTATTCTAATGTTAAAGTCATGTTGTCCACTTTAAATAGGTAACAAGCATTTTGCTATAGGTGAAAGTTGATGTGCTTCAGCAATCATTTGCACTAAGGTGACCCCCTAGAGGATGTAATCACCTGGCACCCATTAGCCACTTTAGGGTGTTATGGGCAAACCCTTTCCCATTAGATCCAGGGTACCATCTTTCATAGCTCTTTTGCTTTGGGCAATAGAAGAGTCTAGTTCAGGGGTGTCAAACTCGATTTCATTGAGGGCCGCATCAGGGTTGTGTTTGACCTGGGGGGGGGCAGGGTGGGTGTGGTCAGGGTGGGAGTGGCCAGTTTGACGTCACTCATGTTGGGTGGTGCCTGTGGTGGCCTGAGCATTCTGCCAGTGAAAACGGGCTCCTGAGCTCCATTTCTGGCTGCGACAGCCTCCTGCAACCCTCTGCCAGCGAAAACAGAGCTCAGCCCCCCGGGCTCCATTTTCACTGGCAGAGGGTTGCAGGAGGCCATTGCAGCCGAAAATGGAGGCCAGGGGGGCTACATGCGGCCACCCCGAGCTCCGTTTTCACTGGCAGAGGGCTGCAGGAGGGCATCGCGTCCAAAAACAGAGCCTGGGAAAGCCACACGTGGCCCTCCCAAGCTCCATTTTTGATGACAGAGTCACCACAGGCCGGTCCTTCAGTTTCCAGGGTGGCCCCACAGGCCAGATCTAAGCACCCCACAGGCCGGATGAGTTTGACACCCCTGGTCTAGTTCTTTCAGACTTATCTTTTCCCCTGAATCACCAGATCCTCAATGTAGAGGTGAGAATCATCTGGAACTGTTGCTGACTAGAGTTGGTGGAAATGGCAGTAGCAACAGGGAAGAGAGAGATAACATCATTTGCTGCTCAGAGTCACCTTGGGTGAGATGGGTGTCTATATAATTGAGAAAGAACTCATGATTCTGCTACTCTTGAACACAACTCCCCCTATAGTAACAATATGCACTGCTTTTGAACATGGTGTTGTATTCTTCTGGAATAGTACTAAACACATCTCTAAAAGATGTCCAATAATCAACTCTGATTTGGCCCAACTCTTTGCACATGTATGTACAAGAGGATATAAATAGGCTTAGCACTATTCCAGAGTAGCACAATTCTAGAATAGTGTTAAACCCCTGTTCATATCAGCTGATATAAGCTCATTATCAGCTTTCCTTTGAAGATACTTGCACATAACACTTGCAGCCAAACCAGAGTGAATTTTGACAGATGACTAAATTTACTGATCTAGCTTCTGTCAAAGCTCACTTCCTGCCTCTGCCCCAGGAAGAAGAATATGCCTTTCTATTTGCTGACAAGTCTGAAACAAGAAAGAAAACAAATCTCTGACTGTAATACCCATGCTAGTATCAGACTGGTTTTAATTTGCATTGTGGTCAGGCTGCCAAGCTTATGTGATCACTGAGATAAATCTTAAATAGAAGGCAAAAGCCATAAATCATTCACAGCAGCATTCAGTAATGACTCTAAGTGTAATTCTCAGGGCTGATGCTCAGAGCTACACAACCCAGCAGGCTGCTAATTGACTAATCAGGGGACCCCAAATGACCACCATAACACAGGCTAGCTTGGATTTCTAGCTGACATCAATTCACTGGGATTCCATAGAAATAATTTAGCTAACCAAAGCATCATTTTCTTTTCTTTTTTAAAGAAAACACATTTATAGTTATTTTATTACTTTACTTTTAAAATATATTATTCCTTTGTGCAACAAAATGAGGCTTGTTCCTAATTTATATACACGATTGTCCAAATGAAACCTTCCCATAAGATCACACTAAGTACAGAATCTAAATTTAACCAATAGCACCATTGGCTGCATTAAAAACTCCTTTGTCAATAAGAGAGGCCTATTAGTAATCAGCTGTTCAATCCAGAGCAATTTCTTGCCTGAAGTGAGTCTACTTTTCAGCTATTAGTTTTAAATTCCTTGAAATCTTTGCATGAATTTTTCCTTTTGAGTGTTATTTTTTTACTCCTCTAGATTTGTATGTTGCCTTTTAGCTATTAGATTTGTGATCCTAACTCTACACTACGTTTCAGCCTATCTTTTTGAAACCTCCTTCTCTGGGTCCTGTCTTCACATCCCCTTCATGCCTTGGCTTGCTTTGCTGAAAAACTGATATGAAATCAGTTTTGCTGGGGGAAAAATAAGATATGAAATCTAATGTTGCTTGGCATTAGGACAACATTATATTTTTTGGGGAAGTCCTTTTATTGTCTACTTCTGAAGTCTCTTTGCTTCAATGGACTCTTCTAATTTCAGAACACATCCAAGAAATCTACTTTAAGTACTTAACTACAGATTTACAGTTTTCCACACTGATCTTTCAAGGCTTACTTCATTTATTCTTATAAAACAGTTGTAAATGAGATGTAGGGCTGTAGATCAGGGGTTTAAATTCAGCAGGTTCTGACAGGTTCTGGGGAACCGGTAGTGGAAATTTTGAGTAGTTCGGAGAACCGGCAAATACCACCTCTGGCTGGCCCCAGAGTGGGGTGGGAATGAAGATTTTGCAATATCCTTCCCCCAGGAGTGGGGAGGGAATGGGGATTTTGCATTTTCCTTCCCCTGCCACGCCCACCAAGCCACGCCCACAGAACAGGTAGGGAAAAATTTTGAATGTCACCCCTGCTGTAGCTGTATCATTAAAATCATAGCTGATGTTTTTTAAAGGAAGTGATTAAATGTACCTTTTGTGATAGCAATTAATTGGCTCTTAATCCTATATAGTTTTAAATGTGAGGTAAGCTTTTTGTTAGCAGATGTGATTAATCTGATCACACCAAAAGAGATTTTGATACACCTATACGGAGATTTATGTTGTTATTGTACATTTAGAGAATCAAAGTTTCCTTGCTGTTAAACAGCTGACAGGCTTAGAACATCATTTATTTAAGGTACATGAACTGACTGCAGATAGCGGCATCTAGTGGTAGATCTTCCACATGACTAAAATATCTCCAAATTGCGTTGTAAATGTAATTACAGAGCACTAAGTGTCTCTGGAAGCATTTTGTTTTGTTCCCAGATCTCATAGAAAACGGAGAGAGGGAAATTTTTATTTGGCTGCCTGCAGGATGTGGTCACAAGTCAAGCTTTGTATGTGATATATCTACATATATATAATATATTGTGCTACATTTTTACCATTGGTTTAGAAAATATTCAGAGTTATCTATTTATACAAAATTGCATTTACAAAACTTATTTGAGAGGAAAACCAGATTCTTCCCCAAATAATTTCCCTTTAAAATGGGAGAGGTTTTTTAGATTTCTCTAGATTTTTTTTGCCTAATCTTCATCTGAAATTCAGAGTTTCAGGTAAATATGGCATTAATATGCATACATGTCTTTTATATTTAAATACACCTAACAACTGTGTCTATAAGTTGCTGAACAAATGCAATTATTTATGATTGCTCAGATATTTAAAATGTATTTTTCCCAATTTGTTCTTTGCATAAAAATAATTGTAAGATATTGTTGCCATAAAATTATCTATATACTCAATTTATTCCCTATGAAGTCTTTACATTCATTTTTTATATTGCAGTATTTCTTATATAATTCATTCCTTATAATGAAGGAGCCGAGGTGGCGCAGTGGTTAGAGTGCAGTACTGCAGGCTACTTCAGCTGACTGTTCAGCAGTTCAGCGGTTCAAATCTCACCGGCTCAAGGTTGACTCAGCCTTCCATCCTTCTGAGGTGGGTAAAATGAGAACCCAGATTGTTGGGGGCAATATGCTGACTCTGTGAACCGCTTAGAGAGTGCTGTAAAGCACTGTAAAGCGGTATATAAGTCTAAGTGCTATTGCTATAATAATGTTGTGGCTGGGCTGGAGCAGCCACCAGATTCACAGGGCAGAAGAGAACGGATTTCAGTTGCCTTCTTGCATGAGAGATCTCTGGTGTCAGATCAAGGTCATTCTAAAAACCCTCATGCTAGGCTTCAGCAATATGTGAACCAAGAATTACCAGAAGTATGATGTGGGTTTCAAAGAGGCAGAGGAACTAGAGATCAAATTGCCAACATTCGCTTCCATTCCATTGTTCCATTGCTTGTCAAGAACCCCATGCTTTTCCACAGTTGACCATAATCGGATTATTTCCCAAGTATATCTTGTAACTGTATAAATACTGTATTTGCTGGTATTATCTCTATGTAGGCTAAGGCTTGATGCAAGGCTACCAATTCTGCTGCTTCTGCTGAGATGACTTTTCGTAAGAGCCATTCAAACCAGGTTGTGTTTAAACCCAAACCTTGTGGGGCATGCAAATACATGTATTGAAGGCCCCAGAAAGTGGAGACTTAAGAGATACATGTTTCCCCAAAAATGAAACCTACCCCGAGAATAAGCGCTAGCCTGATTTTTAAGTGTGTGCTTAATATAAGCCCTGCCCAAAAAAATAAGCCTTAGTGAAGGAGGGTGGGTGTGGCCAGCACAGGAGGTGGTGAGTGCACACAGGCCGACGGAGTCTGGCAGCAGCTGCAGCTGGAGATCTCTTTAAGTACTTCTTGTATGAGCACTAAATCAATCACCGGTTCACCTGTTTTGATTCTGGCTTTAGTAAATATTGTGGTAGGCATAGGTCAGACTTGCAAGAAGCTGCAGTTTAAATGAAGTAAATCTTTTTATAAGACCACAATTGCATTTTTCTGTTGCCCAAACCCCCTTGGTACTGCCAGCAAGTACTGGGACAGAGGTGATATGACAACTTTAGCAGACAACATCTGGAAGACTTATTTTTGAACTTCATGTATATTAACCTCATCTTCTAGAACTAATAATTCAAATTTACCATCAGGATGACACATTATTTGAGTTTTCCATTTCCACAAAAGGTTTTGATCTAGTAGGTTTCGAGATTTCTCAGTACCAATTAAAAAGACGTGTTTCGCTGCCAATAGACCTAATGATACAAGTGTTGGCTCCAACCAAACGGGCATACCAGAAAATGCAGTTGCTAATACTTCCTTCAAGGTGGGCTTGAATATGTCTTTGACATCTTGAGCTCTTATTACTGACAAATCTGCTCCTGTTTCACCAATGTAAAAGAGCCGAGGTGGCGCAGTGGTTAGAGTGCAGCACTGCAGGCTACTTCAGCTGAGCTGCTAGCTGCAGTTCGGCGGTTCAAATCTCACCGGCTCAAGGTTGACTCAACCTTCCATCCTTCCGAGGTGGGTAAAATGAGGACCCAGATTGTTGGGGGCAATATGCTGACTCTGTGAACCGCTTAGAGAGGGCTGTAAAGCACTATGAAGCGGTATATAAGTCTAACTGCTATTGCTATTGCTATGTTTTAACACGCTGAGACCCAATTTAATATCAATTTCCCCCTGAACAGTAGTTATAACTCTCAGGGGAGTCATATTTGCCCTCCCAGGACATCCCTATAGTAATAAATCTTCAGCTGGAGCTATTGGTATGGGCTCTTTAAGGGGCTGATTCTGGAGGCATTCTTTACAACAAAGAACACATGCAGAATTTCATTCCTGGTTCTGAATTGTTCCTCTTCCTCACCTCATGCTACATCTCATTCCACTTCCTCTTCTTGTAATAGTCCCAGATCCTTCTTGAGGAACTCTAGTGGACCTCTCTCACCCCATGTACAACTACAATGCAGCTAGTCTAATTTTATTTTTCTTTATTTATGCAATAAACCTGAATTCATTAATAGGCTTATTCTCTCACCTGCAAAGATGGGCACTGACTTTGTTCCCAAGCCATGGTTGAGCTGGTTTACAAAATGCTGGTTCTGGGTCCTGAGTTCCCACATTTTAAAGAGACATTTATTCATCTTTCATAAAAATCTCTATGGTCTTCCTCAGTAAGGTCTTTTCTGGCAAATTTGATTGTCTATAAATTCTGGTTGCTGGCATGGTTATCATGATGTGGGAAATTAACATTTTAAAATCAACATAGGTATGATGTTATGTGTCTATGCAGAGTTTTAATCTCTGAATTTGATTAGGTTCTCATGGGTGGGTGAAAACGTGCTCCTCAAGACTTCCAACCCTGTGGGGATCCAGGGGTGATGAACCCCAGTGATTGGGGTCCCTGCAACATATGTACTCGTGGTAAGTAGCTGAATTTTGGATTTAATGTGGCTGGACATTAGACTGAGGGGTCCTTGGTGCTCTCTGAGCTTGGTGGCTTTCTTGCAGACATTTTATTAACAAACTAGGTAACCTCATCAGTGCCAGAAGGGAGTGCAGTATGTTCTTTTTATATACTATTTAGTATGGCTGGACACTGGACTGTCTGCTGGTCTAGTCAAAGGACCTGCATCTGCCCCTTCATCCATGCTTAATCCTTCATCTGCCTCTCTTGCATGATGGCTTGAAATCTAACATTAGAACTGTCATTAAAAAGGCACAACAAAGAATGTTCTTCTTGCATCAATTCAGAAAACTCAGACTGCCCAAGAAGCTGCTGATACAGTTCTACAGAGGAATTATCAAGTTTGTCATTTGTACTTCTATACTGAATTGGTGTCAGCCCTGGAGGCCATCTTTTTCTTTGCACCTTTGGGACAACCATGACCTGGATGACTGAGAATCTCCATAGACATTTAGACACAAAGATAGTTCTTCCCCCTATGCCATTACTCTGCTAAACACATAATTCCTACAGCACTGTATTATGCCTAAGCATATTTAATCCTATTGGTATCTTATGACTGTCACTTGTTGGTGGTATCTTATAACTTATGATTGATCTTATGATTTATGTTTTATCACTTTGTTTCTTGTATATATACTGAGAGCTTATGCATTGGAGACAAATTTCTTATGTGACCAATCACACTTGGCCAATAAAGAATATTCTATTCTGTTCTGTTCTGTTCTGTTCTGTTCTGTTCTGTTCCGTTCGGTTCAGTTCGGTTCAGTTCGGTTCCGTTCCGTTCCGTTCCGTTCCGCTCTGCTCCCCTCCCTATTCTATTCTATTCTATTCTATTCTATTCTATTCTATTCTATTCTATTCTATTCTATTCTACTCTACTCTACTCTACTCTACTCTACTCCCTTTGGTGAGTAATATCGCGGGGGGGGGGGAAGGAGGGCAATCAGCAAGATCTCTAAAACTCTTCTTTCTACTAAAGATTTCAACTCAGTTAATTTATTAGCTAAATATTAGGAGTGTGATGCACTTTTGCCTGAGTGTTTTGTGATTCTTCTTTTGATTCCCATTAGATCTTTCTCCTATCTCATTGTTAACTTGTTCCTTTACACAGGACTGGGCTTCTGCTGAAGGTTTTTCACAGTTATGCTTGCAGCTACTAGCTTTGCTTTGACCATCTTGCCTGCTGATTTCTGTCACCAGCCAACAAATTGCTTTTCTTGCCTTTCTTTCTCTTTAGGTGGGAGAGTTAAAATCAATGTATGGACCCTCTCTAATCTGCTCTTCTCTGAACTTCTCCAAAGTAGCCACTGGGTCCTATCTTGCTTGGTTGCTGCATGCCATTTTTCCCATATACTTAACTACTATCAGATCAAAGTGGTGTTTCATGAACACAGCGGGAGCCCCTGTGAAGCCTCCTGCAAAACTTCCTTGTCTGCAAATGACCCATTTGCCTGCTTCCCACAGATTCTTAATTTTTTTCCTTCAGATCACTTAACTGTAGGATCTCTGTTCCTGCACAGATCCAGGCATCGTGGGGATTGTGCACATATGCAGGTGGGGAGGTAAGCAAAGCATAAGTTGAGGAATGAGAAATGAAAGAATAGGAGTGAGCTGAGCTGAGGAGGGAGGAAGAGAGGAGGGAGGAGCAGCAGGTGGTGAGAAGGAGGGAGGGAGGGAGAGAGAGAGAGAGAGAAAGGGGAGAGAGGGGGAGAGAGAGGGAGAGAGCTGGGGGCTATGTTCTGAGTCTGTCCTTGCCATTGTGCACTTGCCTTTCTGCAGGCACAGTAGTCAGAGGGGGGGGCTCTGTCCCAGGGCAAATTCAGGAGATCCAGAGCTACGGTGACCCGGCCACCAGTGGCAACAGGTGCACACCTGTCTTTTATTTTTACCTTAAGAACACTGTTAATGCATATATAAACTGTTACACATGAAACAAATCTAATTTTGTAGCATTCTGGCCTTTGAGCCTTTATGTGCAGGGATTCCCCAAGGCTTGAAACATATTTCAAGGGTTCCTCCACAGTCAAAAGGTTGAGAAAAGCTGATATAATGCATTCTGTTCTGCTATTAGAACTCATTCATGAACATCAACATGAATGGATACAAAATGTCTATGAGGTACCTTACTTGTATTTTCCCCCCCTATTCAGTTCCTTCCATTAGAAGAAAATCTATATATTGTTAAGAATATATTTTGTGCAAGTGAATTGATTTAGAAATGTGGGGGCCACGGTGGCTCACGTGGCAAGACGCTGGGCTTGCACACCGCTAAGGTCTGGGCTTGTGCAGACTGCTAAGGGCTGCAGCCCGGCGGCTCGATTCCTGTGAGCGAACAAACCGCGTAGGGACAAGAAAGAAGCCTCCCCCGAATGATCTGTTGGATTACATCTTCATGCTTCAAGGTTGACTCAGCCTTCCATCCTTCCAAGGTCAGTAAAATGAGGATCCAGATTGTTGTGGGCAATATGCTGACTCTGTAAACCGCTTAGAGAGGGCTGTAAAGCACTGTGAAGTGGTATATAAGTCTAAGTGCTATTGCTATTTAATATTGGATACGAAAGTCAGAAATCATACAAATGAATTTTTAAGGTCCAAAAAAGATTAAAATGTGTATCTGGGGCAATTTATAAAAGAAACATATTTAGGAAGCAAGAAAAATCCCCTTCAACCAAACCCCCCAAAAGCCATTAAGTGAGGCAAAAAGTAACATTAATAGGGGGCGTTTGAGTGGTAGCACGCACAAGAACTATTGTTCTTTGAAATAGATAACTCTTGGTTGCTAATTGTTTTGAGCATTTTTTAAAAATGGAAAGTTGAAAAAAGAATGATGATACTCTTTTCATACTCATCCTTTACCTAACCTCCACCAGTAAAAAAAAGAAATGTAGATCAAGAATGTTTTTGACAGTGCTGGAGCACATAATATCAGATGTATCACAGTCTCTCAGCCCAATCTACCTCACAGGATTGTTGTTCTAATGAAAAATGGGAGAGAGATCAGTATGTATGCTGCCTCCTGTGCCTATAAAAAAGGAAAGATATAAATCTAATATACCTGCAAGCAAAGAAGAATTCAGGAAAAGGTCTTACCCTTCACATTTCTTCTAATGTGAAGCAAGCTTGTATAGGTCTACTTGCTAAAAGTTACAAATGGAGGGCTGCTGGAAGCGACAAATGGGAACTTTTGTTTTCCTCTTTGGGGGTCCTGTTTGCTCTTGAATAATGGACTAAGCACAGCCTAATTCAGATATTCTGATCAGCTGTTATCACATGATATTACGTTCAAAATTATTCCTATAGGATTCCATAGGGCATATTCATTTCAGGTGTCCATCTACAGGAGTGTCTCTGTACAGAGATTAAAATAATACTTACAAGCTTTCATCGAGGGGAGTATAATCTTAAAGTTTAAATTTGAATTAGAAGATTCTAAAATCCCATTTGGTATAAAAGAATCTCTCAGGTTTGAATAACTGAGTAATATTTAAAATAAAAGACTGCAAATAAATTTACAAAATGTATTTATTAAAGTAGCAGACATAAAAGTAAGTGTATAGGCTTTGTATATCTAATTGAAGACTGAGGTTTTATTTGGCATATATTGAAAGCAAATTGTTCAGTTTCTCTTTCAGCTCTACCCACTTCACAAATTACCTACAATAGCAGTAACATCTATTTAATTTTAGTATGATATAGAAAGTCAAAAACAATAGCTATAAAAATAGTTCCTCTTTTCTATATGTTTATAAGACAAATAGCATTCTTTGGAATGAAGATTTATAATAAACACCCAAAATTCAGCAGTTTCTAAAAGCACATCAGCAAAGTTTCTGTATTTACTTTTAGCTCTTAGTCTGTCCAAATCAATCTATTTTACAGCAGCAATTTTACTTGCTACAATTACTGCAGTATTAAGCAGTGTAAAATTTAAAAAAAGCTGTTCCTTTAGCAAAATTCTAGTAAATTTTGTAGACTCAGAAAACATCCAACATAATTGAAGATCCAAGTATTATTGTATTACAATCGATTTATACTAGTGTTTTCTGGTTTCTTTCTTTCTTTCCCTTCCTTTCTTTGTCACTCCTTCATTTCAAAGTCCACCTTCAGGGCTTCCATGCTAACTATCCAAACAGAAATTGAATGAATAAGTTTTCTGCCAAGTAGATGTGTGAAGTTGAATGTTGGATTGAAAGCTATTGTAAGACTTAGAGATCTGCAGAAGCAACTTCTTGGAGACATGAGTTTTAAGAAAGGGATACTTTGCACTGTATGATCCATTCAGTATTTAAAAATTACACTAAATATAAGGAAGATTCTTATCAAAGAACATGTTCGATTTTTCTCCTGAAATGGCAAAAAAAAAAAAAAAAAAAAAAAAAAAAA
>QLTV01000402.1:1000739-1017899 GCA_003457575.1 Thermophis baileyi
AGGAAAGGAAAGGAAAGGAAAGGAAAGGAAAGGAAAGAAGGAAAGGAAAGAAGGAAAGGCCTAGCTACAAATAATTCCAGGTGTTAGATAGGGGGCGCAGAGAAGAAGAGACAGGACGCTGGAATCTTTCAGCACCTTTATTCCCTAGCTGCGATGTACGAACTGCCGGCTAGGCTGCCGGGGCTCTCTATTTAAAGAGCTCCGGCAGGCCAGCCGGCCATTGACAGAGGTTTATTTTTCCCGCCGCTAGATTAGCCAATCAGCGGTGGCCATGCAAATTTGGGCTACGTACATCCATACGTAACACCCCTCCCCTCCTAGAGTGAGGCTTGTGCAATCGGTGATGTACAAGAGTCACGTAGTCCCGCAGGTAGGCGGAGCGTTTAATGTTCCTACTGGACCTGCGTGGTTCAGTCATCTCGGGGACGGCGGCCTGTGCGGTCAGGCCTGCTGTCTCTCCTGGATTTTGGAATGGAACCTCCTCGAACCCTCTGCTGGGCCTGGTACTTCTTTCCTCCGGTTCCGGATCACTTCGCTGGACATCGTCGTCTCCAGGTAAGTGTCCACACACCTCCCTCGGGCTTGAGAATAGGGTGTCCCTGTAATTAGGGCTGGTTCTCCGTTGATGGTTTCCCAGCTGTTTGGATTGTATGCTCTGCAGGGTGGAGACTCGAAATGTCCCTGGGTTTGGCCGGCATCTGTTTGGAGTTCCTGGCTGTCTGGTTGTCTCACCCAGGACTCTCCCAGCCTATTCCGGAGTTGGTCTATGTGCCTTCTCCACACTCGGCTGTCGTCCAGTTCCACCTTGTATGATTTGGGACCGGTGACAGCCACTACCCTGGCTCTCACCCACGTTGGGTACCCCGTATAATTGTGGGCGAAGACCAGGTCGCCTATTTTGAACGATCTGGTCGGCCGGGCAGAGTCCATGGGTTTCTCAGGGTGATAATTTGGGTGCAGTCTATCTAGCTGGGACCTTAATTTCTGTCCCATTAATAGTTCGGCCGGGCTTCTGTTGGTGGTTGCACTGGGTGTGAAATGCTGCGCTAGTAAGAACTGGTCAATCTTTTCTTGCCAGTTCCCCGGTTCCATTCTGGTGAGCGTTTCCTTGGTCAGTCTCACCATTTTTTCAACTTGCCCATTGCTTGCCAGGCTGAAAGGGTCCACCAGAGCATGTCTTATGCCCTGCTCTGCCAGGAAGGATTCCATGGTCTTGGCGGTCAGTTGTGGCCTGTTGTCCGAAACAAGGATGTCAGGTAGGCCGTGGATTGCGAATATTCTTCGCAATGCTCGAATGGTTGCATCTGTGGTTAGGGTGGCCATGGAGATGACTTCTAACCATTTAGAAGGTCTGTCACCCCATAGGTCCAGCAAAGTCTATATGTATCCATGACCAGGGGCCCTTGGGTACTTCCGATTCCTGTATGGGTGTGCGAGGTGGGGCTGGTCTCGTCTCTTGGCATGGCATGCAGGTAGCCACCCATTCCATAATGTCTTGGTCTAAATTTGGCCACCACAGGTAGCTGCGGGCCAGGGCTTTCATGCGTACAATCCCTGAGTGCCCCAAATGTAATGTCTCTAGGACTTGTTTCCTCAGCGTCTGGGGTACGATGACTCTCTCCCCCCATAGTAGGCACCCCTTAAGGGTTGACAATTCCAATTGCTTATTCTGGAAACTTTTGAACTCATCCCCCATTTTCTCCTGTGGCCACCCCCTCAACACCCAGTCCAAAACTTTGGATAACACTCTGTCTTTTTTGGTGTGTTCTGCAATCTCGTTGGATGTGACTGGGCTGGTTGTGCCAATGTCTATCAATAGGACTTGTGCTATGGGGGTGAGGTCTTCCACGAGGTCTGGCATTGGGCATCTGCTGAGGGTGTCTGCATTGCTGATGCTTTTGCCTGGGCAGTACACCAGTTTGTAATCATACCCCGTTAGAAAAATGGACCACCTTGTCATCCTGGGGTACATGTAGTTCGGGGTTCCTTGGTCTCTGGTGATGAGTCCCAGAAGCAGCTTATGGTCAGTGATTAGTTCGAATCTCCTCCCATAAACGTATTCGTGGAAACGTTTGATCCCCGCGACGGCAGCCAGAGCTTCTTTGTTGATCTGGCTATAGTTTCTTTCAGCAGGGGACAATTCTTTGAGTAGTAAGCAATGGGCGCCTCTGAGCCATTTGGTAGCCGATGGCTGAGGATGGCCCCGACCCCGAATGGGGATGCGTCGCAGGTCAATAGCAAGGGAAGATTTTCATTATACTGAATTAGGACGCTGTCGGAGGAGAGTAGCTCTTTAACTGCGGTGAATGCGCTGTCCTCCTTCCATCCCCAGGTCCACGTGGTCGTCTTCCCCAGTAGTTTGTGGAGTGGCTCAGCAACGGTTGCCTTCTGTTTTAAAAAAATACTGTAAAAGTTCAATAGTCCCAAGAAGGCTTGCAGTTCTGTTTTATTCTTAGGGGTTGGGGCTTCTTTTATTGCTTTTACTTTGCTGTCTGTGGGGTGGATGCCGGACCCATCGATTAAATAGCCCCAGGAACTCGACTTTGCTTACGCCAATTTTACATTTTTACTTTTTTACTTTGAGTCCCTTCTTTTGGAATCTCTCCAATGTTTCTTTTAATCGGCCCAAGAGTTGTTCCTTTGATTCTCCTGATACTGTATGAGGACGTCATCAAAGTATGGGACTACTCCTGAAATGCCCTGTAGGAGGCACTCCATCATACTTTGGAATAGTCCGGGGGCGACACTTACTCCAAATTGCAGTCGTTTGCATTTGAATGCCCCTCTATGCGTCACAATCGTTTAGGCCTCTGCAGTGGCATCATCCACTGGTAATTGTTGATAGGCCTGTGCCAAGTCCAATTTGGCGAATATTTGTCCATTTCCCAGTGAGTGTAACAGATGTTGCACTACGGGCACCAGATATGGACTTTTCTGTAAGGCTTTATTTAAAGGCCTCTTATAATCCGCGCAGATGCGGATGGAGCCATCTGGCTTGATTGGGGTGACTATGGGGGTCTCCCACGTGGTGTGATCGATCGGCTCCAGAATCCCTTGGCCAATGAGTTTATCCAGTTGCTCATCGACCTTGGGCCGTGGGGCAAACGGGACCCTCCGTGGCTTGAGCCTTATTGGGGTAACCCTAAGGTCTAGGTTAAATGAGATAGGTTTCCCGGTATATTTACCCAGGCTCCCATCGAACACGTCCCCGAATTGTGCCAGCAGTTGGTCTAGTTCCTCTGATTTGATGTATGCCTGTGATGCCAAGTCCCAATGGCCAGAACCACTCGATGCCCAGCAATGTGGGCCGGTCGCTTGCAATGACGGTCAGGGGAAGTCGGCCACAGAAATCTTTAAATTGAACCCTTATTTCAGTTTGGCCCCACACGGGAATGCTGTTCAGTGTGATATTCTGCAGCTTGAGTTGTTGTCTTGATATTGTTGGCTTTAGGCGTTGGAGCGTTCGCCAGGACACAATGGTAAAAAACGATCTGGTATCCAGCTCCATTTCACATGGGGTTTCTTCGATGGATATAGTGACATGGTATTTGTCCCCATCGCACGCATCCGAATGCCCCACAGTGGTCTGGTTGATTCCCCTGGTGTCTGAATAGTGGTCCTCCCAGCGCTTGTTCCATTGGAACCCGGGTCTCGCTTGTCCTTGCCTCCCTGAGCCTGTTTGTGGCTTGGGTTGGTAGAGGGTTGGCTGTGTGGCCCTACAGACCTCAGCTATGTGGCCTTGTCATTGGCACCAGTAGCAGATGGCATCTTTAAACCGGCAAGCCGCTCTTGCATGGAGCCCCATGCATCCGGAACAATGGGGTTGCCTAAACTCATTGTCCCTGTGGCTTACCCATTTGTCCGGATATACTCTGTGGACGGCTTCTTCTTCCTCCCATTCGTCTCCATATTCCGGAACCTCAGTGGCCCAGTTGGGTTCTCGGTGTACTCGGTGGACCCCGCTGGTCTTTCGGATGTCTGCGGCGGAATTATCGGAGGATTCAGCAGCCCTCGCTTCCTCGACCGCATCTTTAAAGGTCACCCCTCTTCGCACGAGTAGCTTCTTTTGGAGTGTTAAGTCCTTCATGCCCAGGATGACCCAATCCCGCATCATCTCCTCGGGATTTACAAACTCACACTTTGTCGCGATTGCCCTCAGCTTGGCCACAAAGTCATTTATGGTCTCCCCTTCTCGTTGGTGCCAATGGTAAAATTCGTTCCTGCTCACCATGGGGGTCACCGTTGGGGCATAGTGGTCCTTGAGGGTGTTTTGCAGCGTTGTCCATGATATTGCCTCTATGTCTGCGGGTACAACAAGGGTCTGTGCCATCTTGTATATCTTTGTCCTGCAATAGGTGAGGAAGAGGGTTCTCTTTCGGTTGTCTGGGAGATCCTGGTAGTTGTTGGCTTCCAGGAACATCCTGGACTGGCTCATATACGTGTGCCATTCTTCTGTTTGCGGGTCGAATAAGGCTGGTGTGGGGGAGGTCTGAGTAGTCATCCTCAAGTTTGGCCGGAGCAGGCTTTTGGTCCTTGCTGTATAAGATGGCTGCAGATGCCACGAGGTGGAAGTTTAGTCCCTTTGTCCTTTGTCCTCTTCAGGATCCCACCCTCATCGCCAGTGTTAGATAGGGGGTGCAGAGAAGAAGAGACAGGACGCAGGAGTCTTTCAGCACCTTTATTCCCTAGCCGCGATGTACGAACTGCTGGCTAGGCTGCCGGGGCTCTCTATTTAAAGAGCTCTGGCAGGCCAGCCGGCCATTGACAGTGGTTTATTTTTCCTGCCGCTAGATTAGCCAATCAGCATCGGCCATGCAAATTTGGGCTATGTACGTCCGTACGTAACACCACGGTAGTTTATTTTGATTGGCAAGAGCTCCCCTAGTTGCTAGGGGAAAGGAGATTTATTTATTTTATTCTACCACTCACAATACCAGAGATTGCCTATGTGGTGTTCTGCAGGAATCTCATCTTCACTGCTAGAGTGATTCCAGTTTTTCTTTTGTATGTGTTCTGTATTTTGAAATGAGCTGCTGCTACTGCTGCTAAGAGAGCTAAAATGGACAGAGCCTCCCAGCAGAAAAACAAGAAAAGAAACTCTAACCTTAACCCTGAGATTGATAGAGGACAGGTAGCATCACGAGAAGTTGACTGGTGGTGGGTGCCTAGAAGTAAAATATTCCTTACATACGATTATCTCTCTGTAGGATGTTGAAGAAGAATATGACTACCATATTTTGCTGTATTTAGATATATGCTTATTGTTGAAGCTGTATTCAGTTCTGCCATGATTTTAGATAGCAGAAAAATGGGAGAGCATTCATTAAGGACAGTGTAGCACACCGGGCAACTTAACAGCATCAATACACTACTAAAACTCTTGTTTGTCTTTGTGTAACCTTTAACTGGCTGAAATGGTGCAGCACAGGGCAATCATTTTTCAACAAAGGTATCTCAAATGGGCTAACTTCAGAATACATCCTGAATCCCGAATCGAAAATTCCCATAGAATTGACACTTGGCAAATTTTATAAAGAGTGTTTTGATATAAAAATGATTGTAAACATTTTTATGACATAATAATTCAAAGTGTCATAAAACATTTTTTGTGGTCAACTCCTGATGTTTGACTGTGCTATACAGTACAACACAGGTTATTTTCAAGGCATGATACATCTCTGAATATCTCCCTGAATTTTTAACAAGTTTTCCAGTGAAACAATACATTGATTTTTAAGAGCTTTTCCAGGGAAGCAGTACAATGAAACTCTGCCATTGTTGAAGGCATTGAGGAACCTGGTAAGGAAATATCTGTGAAATGATGACCCAATGTCAAAGGTTGTCTAATTGTAGCTATGAATTCTAGCTACTAGATGCCTCTCATCAGAGAGCTTGGGTAAGGAGAAAGTGATGTCCTTGTGTTATTAGTGTCAGACCTCACTTGGTGATGTGTGACACACACACACACACACACACACACACACACCCCACACACACACACTTGGGATTGGGGAAGAAATTCATTTAGTCCACATTTGAATGCACATTTATTTACTTTCATATTTTTAGCCAACACATCAAATGAAACAGTAAGCATCTGAAATGTGTAGTTTAAATTTTACAATGCACCTCATCAGTAACAACAGACATAAATCCTAGGCAGAAATCTGGACTAGAAGGCCTACATACATAAAAATTATGTTTAAAAAATCAGTATGGAAAATCATTTACAAAAACTGCACATACACAAAATCATAAAGAAAATGTACAGTTCTGAGAAATGTGCAACATATTTAAACATTTTAATGGAAACTTTTAGAGTAATTATTATATCCAACTAACCAAATGCAACACATTTGAAGAAATGGAAACAAACCAAATTACCCGTATCCCAAACATAATGCATTCCCAATGATGAGGCATTAAGAAGAGCTAAGCCTGTCCGATTTACCCATTCCTATGCTGAGCTTTGTAGTAGAAAGATTCTGGCTTCTCTTGGTTGGCTCCGTGTACGGTTCCACTCACAGGGTGTCCATTTTCAATAATTCTGCGCTCTCTTTCAACATTAAACCGTTTACCTGGTGACTTCATACTGAAGTTCTGACTTACCTAGTGGTTTACCACTGAATTTGCGAAGAGGACCCCAAGTTGTTTTGGGTGTAGCAATAATTTCACCTGATTTCCAAAAACGGAAACCCTGGCAATTCTGCAAGAATGAAACACACTTATGAAATAATTATTTTCAGAATAAATGTGCTATACGTTATGACTACTAAATAATAAACCTCTTAGAGAACCTTTAAAAACACTATTGCCATATAGTCAGATCACATATATAAGTCAAGTTATCAAGTTATAACTGAGAAGGCACTCTTAGATAGAATTTGGGGGGGGGGGCTAGTGTATCATAGGATATAGTAACTCCAACTTTGAGGTGACTTACATCTCTGAGACATCCTATGCTTCCTAACATCAAAAGGAATAATATTCATGATCCTTTTCTACCTATAAATCTCTTTGCAGTCACAGACTTAGGATACAACCAAAAATGCTAAATTCTCTATAGCTACTATATATTCCCAAGGAAGTCAGCAAGTTCTAAAAACCACAGTCCTCTATTTGCTTCAGTGACAGCATTCAAAGTATTTATAGCACTTTTAGCATTTTTAAGCGTTGTTGCTGAACAGAATTTCTGTGTTGCTGAACAGAATTTCTGTGTTGCTGAGCAGAATTTCTGTCAGAGATGGAAGCTTATTTACATTAGAATCTCTAGAAGATGATCTTATTGTAAGATCATTTAAGATTCTGATGTAGATAAGCACCAAAATGGAAATAAAAGCAAACAGCATACACAGCACTTAATATTCTTTTTGCTAACTATTGCATTTCCAGTTTTTGTTGAAGAAAATTACTGATTAAGTTTATCTCTGAGCTCTGTACTATATTGTTTCGGTTTATGAAGTACCATATTCTGCAGAGGTGGGTTCCTCCCGGTTCGGACCGGTTCGCCCGAACCGGTAGCAACCCGCTGGTGATGTCACGGTGACATCACGAAGCCGGTTTGGTCGGTGCCAGTCCGTTCCATCTGTTTTTTGGAATTTTTTTTTTTTGAAAAAAGAAATTTTGGGGGGATTTTTTTTTCTTTGCATGCTCAGAAGCTGAGTTTCCGGCACTGCGCATGCGTTGCCATCTTGTTTTTGGCTTTTTTTTTTTTTTTTTTGTTTTTTTTTTTTTTTTGGAATTTTGTTGATTTTTCGGCACTACACACGAGGTACGGCCACGTGGCATGGGAGGAAGCGAACCGGCAGCAAGGTAAGTTAGAACCCACCCCTGATATTCTGAGAACAGATAAAACAATAGTTCTGTTTCTTTTAAAATCATTTGTTTTCCAACTGAGCAAGACTCCTTACCGTTCTGCAAGTGCTTTTAGGAATTTCAACACAAATTTGGATTTTGCAATGTAAGTAAACCATTGAACCATTGACAAATGAAAATATTTTCAGTTTAAATCGGGCTCGGTTGGATATCCCATTTGCAATCATGTTGGTGTTTGTATTTGGAACTGGACAACTGAAAAAGAAAGCTCAATTAAACATTTAAAGAAGCATAGAATTTGATCTATATGGATTTACAGTTCTATTTATAATCAGACAAAAATGTGGAAATTTTCCAAAAAGAGAGTATCAAAGTAATGCTGTTCCACTTGCAGCTATTAAATGGCTGATAGTTCTAGTAATGATAGTAAACTATTTCACTAGTCTATACATCTCTTCTGTTTCATAGAGATCTGATGACATCCAGGAGGGATATGCATCAACAAGTGACTTATATAAATTCAAATAATTAAATAAATAGTAGCAATCATAACGTTCTTTGAGCATACTTCATAATGTATACAATTGCCCACTGGAGACTGAAGCCATTATTCTCCCTCCCCTTCTGATTGCAGAAGTAACCAACAAGCAGCTCCCCAAGTTGAGGTAGTTCAACTCAGGCATTCAGCCATTGGCCACCTGTCATCTGTTTCCTGACAGGTACTCTCCTCCACCAACACATATAGAAAATTCCCTTGCTGCTACCTCTCCCAACTTCTCACAACAGTGAAGTTTGTAAAAGCAAACCTGGCCACTGGTATAACGTATACCTGCATTTAATTCACTGAAAGTCTGCAGACATGTATGTTAGAAAGAGGAATGGTTTTTCTCATCTACTTTCTTTTCATTCCTACCCTAGCCCTACTTCTTCATGTCTTCGATTTGATTGCTAAAATTATCTATGTGGAATGATGGAACAGCTCAAGCTCTAAAACCAGAAACCAAAAATTCGGAATGCATTTATTCTGAAATGTTTCCCCATTTTATAAATATCTAAATAATTTTCATAACCAAATAGATGAATATAATTGAAACAAATATACCTAGCAGCTAAGAGGCTGAAGCCAAGAAATAATAGCTTGGATTAACTAATAAATTGAAATGTCACCATTACAAAAAAGAGTAGATTTACATTGCTGGTGTTTCAACTTTAAGATTATAAAAGCTGATACCATTCTATAAATTTTTGTGTTTATTATTCACAAAGTTTGCAATAACATCTTAATCCATTGTGTATACCATACCCGCCATGTATAAAATGAAATGAGCGAGGATCCATTGAGTTATTGGTTGGGGTTGCCCAACATTGGCCAACAACCACCTTGAGTTTCTTGCTTCTTGTTTGAACTCCCACCTCAATCATTACATTATCACTGCCAGAGATGCTGAAATTTTGCGGAATTGGAGAATTGCCAATAAACAATCGCATTTTTGTTAAGAAGTGTCCAGATCCATGTAAATCTTCAAAAATGGTATAAATTCTGAAAGGCAATGAGCCATTGTTAACATTGGTAACTATTTTTTTTAAACTACCGTATTTTTTGGAGTATAAGACGCACTTCCCCCCCCCAAAAGTGGGTGGAAATGTCTGTGCGTCTTATACAGCAAATGTTGCCGAAGCCCTGCCCACCCACTGGCCCCCACCCTTCGGCCTTTTTCAGCCTCTGTGCGTCGCATTTTCGGCCTCCACACGCCCCGTTTTAGACCCGTTCCAGGCTGCGGGGATTGCCACAGCACATTGCTGCCCATCGCTGCCTCCGCGCATCGCGTTTCCGGCCTCCGTGCATCGCGTTTTTGGCCTCCGCACACCCTGTTTTTGGCCTCTGTGCATCGCATTTTCGGCCGGTTTCAGGTGGTGGGGATCGGTGGCGGCGATCCCCGCCGCCCAGAATTGGCCAAAAATGCAATGCGTGGAGGCCAAAAACAGGGCGTGCGGAGGCTGAAAACACGATGCATGGAGGCTGAAAACGTGACGTGCGGAGGCCGAAAACACGACACTTGGAGGCCAAAAACGTGACACGTGGAGGTGGCGATGGGCTGTGGCGATCCCCGCAGCCTGGAACAGCTGATTGGTGGTATTCCAGGAGGACGATCCAACCGCCAATCAGCTGCTCGTGCTGGATCAGGCTGCAATAACGTGCTGAAGCTGACCAGGCTGTTTGCTGCAAGGACACTAGCCAGATGAATACTGATGGATGCTGGTAGGCAGAGGCAGAATTGTTTTTTTCTTGTTTTCCTCCCCAAAAACTAATGTGCGTCTTATACTCTGGAGTATCTTATACTCCGAAAAATACGGTATGTCCTGTGTCTACACAGTAACAGTATTATTTTCTCAAAAGAATAAAGTGGCTTCTTGTTCAGTTTTCAGCCAAGGGAATAGAAAGGATACCACTTTTTACTTGTGCAATGTCTAGAAAAAACATTAAAGACAGTTGCATAAATATTAACGAGTGTGAATAATTAAAATCAAAGATTGTTAGAATTTGATTACTATATCAATGTCAGCAAATTAAAAGCTTTTGGTTTTTTAAAATTCTATTTCACATTACTTTATTAGGACTGTCTTACTATTTTTACTCCTTTCTGTGGGGAAATTTCTTAGAAAGACATAATTTGACTGCAAATATTCATAAAACCTGAAATATTTCATATAAGTAAAGTTTACTCTGTCTTGCAAATAGCAATAGCACAGGCTTATATACCGCTTCATAGTGCTTTACGGCCCTCTCTAAGTGGTTTACAGAGTCAGCATATTACTCCCAACAATCTGAGTCCTCATTTTACCTACCTTGGAAGGATGGAAGGCTGAGTCAACCTTGAGCCTGGTGAGACTCAAACAACTGAACTGCTGGCAGTCGGCAATTGGCAGTCAGCAGAATTAGCCTGCAGTACTGCATTCTAACCGCTGTGCCACCATGGCTCTTTTAGTAATTGGAAAATGTAAATGTACATTAAATGTACCGTAAGTAGTACATGAAAAGATAAAAATTGTAGTTGAGTTACCTGTATTTTGATGCAGTGTCTAAAATGAAGGTCAGCTCTGAATATCACCCTCTCTTTTGCAGAAATTATCCTTTAAATTCTGTATTTTGGACTTTTGCAACAATTATTTGATGTCTAAAATAATGTAATTGGTTCTTATTTCCTAAGAAGTTACTTACCCTTCTGAAGTATATCCAGATGAAGTTAAGAGATCGTTCTGAAAGATACAGTGAATTTGACTTGAAATCTTTAAGTGGCGGATAATCCCATGGGAAGAATAATCATTGCGAAGAACAGTTCTTGCAATGGTGTGTGTGGTATTCTGTAAAAGCAATGCAACAGAGAAAGATATATTGAATTTGTAATTTTTTTTAGTTTAAAAGATAGCAAACAGGATTGGGAAAAAGTAGATATGTGTAGGCTGGGCTATAAAGTAAGCAAAACAGTAAAATGAAGAACCATGCAGGACCTGCTGATTATACAAGGATTGTATTCTATTCATTTAGTTAATCTATTCATAATTAGTTTATTTCAACTGAGGAATCTAATATGTAGAAGATCCTTGGAAAAAATAAGAATTACATTACAGTAAACAGAAAATGAGAAATACATTTCAGAAACAATTTATTTAAACTGTGAATCAAAGCCCCAAATCCTGCCCTACCATGTGGTCTTTATGGATAGCGCATGCATAATTTTTCATTATTATCATCTTTTTTCTAAGACAAAGCCTTATTAAGAAAGTGGAATGACATGTAATACTGTATTCAGCATTAATAATTCCAAAAACCTTACATTAATTATTTCAACTTACCTATTCTTAATGTTTAATTAGAACTTATTTAATTTACTCCCGAGTAAGAGACTTACAGTTTGTATTTCAGTTTCGCATTCATTCCAGTCTGTCTGAAGTACCACATGACTAGAATTCCTGGAGGTTACGTTGCAGCGAGGATTCCCTAGGTACAAGGAAGTTTCTGGGATAGATTGCTGGTGCAGAAAGTCCTTCTTAATGGAGATGACAATTTTTTCAAACTCACACAGTACTTGAACGGCCTTCTTAATTGAACCAGCAGCAGAACTGCTAATCAAGGGCGAGTTCTGAGGTAAATCATGAATGTTTGTTGTTTGATTTATATTGTTATTATTAATTGTAGTGTTGGCAGTTGCATTCTCCAAGCTTCTGCCGCTACTAATAGAAAAATTATCTTTGGCAGATGAAGGCATGGGGTCTGAAGTATATGGATAGGTCAAGGGTAAAGCTGTGCTGCTCCATTCCTTTGACCGTTCATCTCCAGAACTAAGGCTGGAAGAAAGTACTATAAAGTACAGAAAAGTTATTGGAAATTCCATTATACAATTCATTTCCCCCCCACAAAGAATTACAGTAAATACAACTTTGAGATCTATCCTTCGAGAAGCCTTCCCGTTTGGAAATCATTTGTATGCACTCCAAAACCACCCCCTCCCTGTTTTACTCTATCTTTCCCATCTGCAGAGCAAAAGTGGCTTCAGCATAGCATTATGCTGAGCCGAGGTGGCGCAGTGGTTAGAGTGCAGCACTGCAGGCTACTTCAGCTGATTGCTAGCTGCAGTTCGGCGGTTCAAATCTCACCGGCTCAAGGTTGACTCAGCCTTCCAGCCTTCCGAGGTGGGTAAAATGAGGACCCAGATTGTTGGGGGCAATATGCTAACTCTGTAAACCGCTTAGAGAGGGCTGTAAAGCACTGTAAAGCGGTATATAAGTCTAAGTGCTATTGCTATTATCAGCAAGTTTGTAGGTTTGGAGCTCACAGAGTGCATATTCAGCCAACTATTGCTCAGCCTGAGCTAGCTGAACACAGAGAATGCCAGCCAATGGATGCTCACTGTCTCAGCTTCAAACTTGCCCATTCTGTAAATTAACAAAAAAAACTCTCTTCTTTCATAAAATAATTTTCTTTTCCAAATCCCCCAATTTATTCAGAGTTCATGCATTTAGAAACGTGTGTGTTTACATTTGTATGTTGGTCTACAAATATGAACCTTCTGATAAGCTATTTGTCAAAGTAATGGGAGCTTTACTGACAACTGTAAAAGAATCTTCATCTCTCAATGATGTCAGATCAACCTTACAAGTGAAATGTGTTTTTCTAGCAAATTTTGAGAATGTTACATAATTGTAAATTTTCATGCTGCATTTATGAGAGGTCATTCCCAAGGTGGACTGAATAAAATTTGAAGTGAGGCAGATAAAAGCACCCTATCCAATGAGAAAAATAAATCACTTGAAATAGCAATAGCACTTAGATTTATATGCCGCTTCAAAGTGCTTTACAGCCCTCTCTAAGTGGTTAACAGAGTCAGCATGTTGCCCTCAACAATCTGGGTCCTCATTTTACTGACCTCAGAAAGATGGAAGGCTGAGTCAACCTTCAGCCGGTGAGAATCATACTGCTGACCTGCTGGCAGCAGGCAGTCAGCAGAACTAGCCTGCAATACTGCATTCTAACCACTGTGCCACCACGGCTCTTATACCCGATCAATTCACAGGGATGTGTTTTATATGTTTCTAAAGTATTATTTTAATTACTTGAAAGGGATGAAGAGCTAGAGGGTTTTTTTTTTGTTTTGTTTTTAAAAATCTATTCAAGCTTCATTTAAGGAGGATACTTAATCAGCATTTTATATTATAGCAGTAAGATGTCTAATATATTTCATCATTTACCATTTAATTACTTCAGTAGCATTGTTATAATGTTAGAAACTCTGCAGATCATTCTTGAAAAGGACTACTGATTCTATTAATTCATATAATTACATGTACCTTAGGCTTATGTTTGCTTACAGCTTTCTTTGAAAACGGAATGAGTTGAACCCCCCCTTCCAGGTTGGCCTAAATACAAGCATCCAATATAACCTCTGCTTTTTTAGTTTGTTTCTTGTTGTGAAAAGAATCAGGACACAGGCCTAGTGTTGCTCAGCAGGCCAGCCCATCAAAACTCAAACAAAGCCTAACCTCACCATTCCTCCTCCTCTTCCTTCTCAAGAGAAACTGGGAGCCTGTTTCACTGAAGGAAAGAATGGCTAGAAGATGGACTTACCATCCATCCGCAGCCCCCTCAACACCATTCAGTTCCTATGTCAGTTTTATCAGAGTACCAATGTAAAAGAATTTTTAGCTTTACCACCATCTTAAAAAGTTTCCTTTATCAGTCAGCTACAACCCCCTTTTATTTTCCCTGGGAAGGAGGATGACACTAAAGAAGAGCACATCAGTCTCTAACCCAGCCTTCCCCAGTCTTAGTCTGATGGGTAGATTTCAAGTTCTAGGATTCTCAGTAATGGCTCTTGTGGGTGGCATCCAATGTCTCCCAATGTCACCCACAACTTTTCTTCCCAAGAAGAGCCATGTCAGGTTTAAAGGCACCCTTAGTGATCAGTAGTGGAGGAATCTGAAAGTCAGTACTTCATTAGAAAAGATTTGTGGCTACCTCAATACTGATAGCCAAATCAAGTTGAAGAAACTACAGGTGTTAGAATGGCCTTTTGCAGGGACAGGTTCAAGTGACTGGACCTTGCCCACTCCATGAACAAGAACTTCCGAGAGTGTATGTAATCCTTTGCATGGGGACCACAAGTTTGAAGTAACAATTCCATGGCAATAAGAATAGCAGAGTAGGAAGAAAATGAAAATAAATATTGAAACCTTGCCTTCACAGTTTCTCCCAGGTCTCTCAGCATTTACACTGACAAATCCTTCTTTGCATTTGCATTCATAAGACCCATAAATATTGTAGCAGGATGCATTAGGAGAACAATCTGTTTCCTCTCTCTCACATTCATTGTTATCTGTTTTCAAAAATACAATAAAAGAGAGCAGTAATACATGAATTTGTGATTATTATTTAGCATGCTGGCAATACTTTGATATTTCTATAATTAAAATGTCAGTACTTTTGTTCTTTTGAATGAACATCATTCTAATACCACACTACTTACTACGATTCATGAGTAACTCACAAACTCCATGAGAAGTAAATACTGTATGCAAGTATAATGACTGAAGTAAACATAATTAGAATATCATTTTGGAATTCCACTGCCCTTGGAGAATATTGGTCTGAGTTTTAACTGCTTATGAAATTAATCTATGAAATTAAAAGAAACTATTATTTACCGTATATGGAAAGACTGCTATTATCAACCTCGAAAAGGCTGCTGTTTTGAAAAGCTTCAAGAAGAGACCCAGAAACATTCCTTGCATCCATGTCTATTGGAATCAGGAGGCTGAAGTTGACCACAATGCTTCCTGGGATAATACTTACTATTGAAATGTTAATCATACCAGCATCCATTTTTTGAAGAATATTAGGAGGCAAAGATGTTCGTACCTATTACCAAAACAGACTCATGAATTTGTGTATGTATTTGTTCTGAGAATTATTTTGATTGCATGATTTGAAGGATGACATTCAGATTTTTTAAAATTATTTGTTTGTATTGTTTGTTTGTTTGTTTCCCACTTTTATATTTATGCAAATAACTCAAGGTAGCAAACATATCCACACACCAGCCTCCTCCTATTTTCCCCATAACAACGGCCTTGTGAGGTGAATTGGGCTAAGAGAGTGCCTAGCCAAAGATCACCCAGCTGGCTTTCATGCCTAAGGCAGAACTAGAACTCACAGTTTCCTACTTTCTAGTCTGTTGCCTTAAAACACTTGACCAAACTGACTTACTTATTTACTTAATGTTTGAATAAAACCATATAGAACATTCAGAAGATGGGATGAAGTTGCATCCAACAAGATTTCTCAATAACCAACCAATGTCATTGAACTACCTTTCTAATTATTTAACTGAGGATAGCCATATGTATTCTTAAAAACAAAATAAATAAAATAACATATAGAGATAGTAGACTACAGGTAGTCCTCGACTTATGACCACAGTTAAGCCCAAAATTTATGTTGCTAAGAAAGACATTTGCTGTGAGTTTTGCCACATTTTAATAGCCTTAAACCGTACACTTTAATTATTACTCCACATTCTGGACTAATCATGGGACATGATGGACCCTGTATCCTAGATCATACTCGATAAAATAAATATCTGATTATGTCCATTATAGAGCTGTCTCATTTTTTAAAAGGTATCATCATCATCATCATCATCATCATCATCATCATCATCATCATCATCATCATCATCATCATCATCATCACATCTTTGAGAAATTTTGGTGCTTTTCACTTCTTGAGTTGCTGAACTCTGAGCTATAGTTCAGATTCACTATCCTAACCGTCCCATTAAACTTCTGGGCAGCTGCAAGATATGAGAAGGTGACCAAAGTTAGACAAGCATTGTTAGTTAAAATACGAGTAATCAGTTTGTGGGCAGGTTCTAGACATCAAATACATTATGCCAACTCACTTTTACACTTCAAATGGAAAATCAAAAGAATATCTTAAAAGCAACTGAAAAGAAGCAACTTTACATTTAGAGACACAAGTGATATTTACCATCTGAGTGTTTTGTATCTACGATCAAAGATTTGCATAACAGTTTTTGCTCTTTTGAACAAATAAAATAATTGTGAAAACAACATAGTAATGAAGATTAAAATATCACATTCATCATATACTATGTACAAATATTAGCAAACTAAATCAAATAGTCTGAATTAGTAGCTAACAATATTTATCATACACGGGCGTCACGTTGGAGAGGGCATGCCGATGAAAACCTCGTAAGGCTTGCTCGGCTTTTTGTATAATCGTGGCCGTGTTAGGCAAGGAACGCTCGTGAAAAGAGCACCGGTGGAGAGGGGAAGCCTCGGAGCCCCAGAGGGAGAAAGGCGATCTCCTGAACGGGCGAGAGGCGCCTTCAGATAGTGTGCGAAAGGGACCGGCCTGTTAATGGCCGGTCGGAAGACGTGACAGCCAGCTGTTTTAGCGTCACGTTGGAGAGGGCATGCCGATGAAAACCTCGTAAGGCTTGCTCGGCTTTTTGTATAATCGTGGCCGTGTTAGGCAAGGAACGCTCGTGAAAAGAGCACCGGTGGAGAGGGGAAGCCTCGGAGCCCCAGAGGGAGAAAGGCGATCTCCTGCACGGGCGAGAGGCGCCTTCAGATCGTGTGCGAAAGGGACCGGCCTGTTAATGGCCGGTCGGAAGACGTGACAGCCAGCTGTTTTAGAAGGAAGCGGAGAAGAATTAGCAGCAAACGTATTTGAACTGGGAGAAAAGAAAAGGAGAACTGTTTGGTGAGAAAATAGCATAAAAGAAAGTAAGCACGAAAGCGAAAGCGGGTGCGGACTGAGGA
>QLTV01000402.1:1022314-1044967 GCA_003457575.1 Thermophis baileyi
TTAAAACCAGAAGTGTTCCTGCTTGGTATGATAGAAAGTGAAATAAATAAAAACAACCAATATTTGTTCATCCATATATTGACAGCAGCACGGATTATCTATGCCCAAATGTGGAGAAAAGATGCAGTCCCATCCAATATAATGATAATAAATAAGATCATGGAATGTGCGGAAATGAATAGGCTTACTATGAGAATAAAGGATAAGGAAGAAACGGCTTTCTATGGAATTTGGGATAAATTTTATGACTGGTTAAAGGGAAAAAATAAAATAAAATAGAGGTATGTTTGTTCATTTTTTATTTATGTAAGTACAAAATGTTACACGAGTTTTGAGTGCACATAGACAACTGAAATAGTGATAATAATATATTGATAAATTGACATTAACATACGAGAAATATATAATATGCACATAAGATGTATGAAATATCTAAGATACGTTAGGCTGCTTTATGAAATTGGAATTTGTCTTGTGATTTGTGGTGTTAGGTTTGTGTTTTTCTTTTTATTGTTGTTTGTTTGTAGTTTTGTTTGTGTATTTATGTATATATGTGATTATGTACATATGTATATACACATTATATGTTTGTTCCTTTTTTAATACTTTTCAATAAAAATTATTTAAAAAAAAATATTTATCATACACAATATAATTTTTTTAAAAATAGAAAAAACTAAAAAAGAACCCCAAAGTCCTCTTTCTTCATCCCTCTACCACTTGTTAAAAAGAAATGTAATTGTTGATGATTAGCATATATCAACAATTATTACTGCAAATATGATATATTTAGAACACAACTATTATTATGTTATATTCTAATTATTTTGGATATTCACCTACCCCCTGCTTACAAAGAATCAATAATTTTGAGTACTTTCTTGATAAATTCCAAAAATCCCAAATATAATCAAGGGGAACATTTTCACAAGTTGCAATCACTCTAAACTTGATTCCGTAAATAGGAAGGATATTTGGAAAGAGAATAGCATGCTAGTATGCTAGACATCTGATGTTACTAAATGTCTGTTCATATTTATTTATTTATTTAGGCAAAACTGAAAAGGTAACACTTTCTGTTATGGACTTCTGCAGTAGTAGATGCACACTGATATTTTATATTGCTTTACCTGTCTTTACTTTACGCTGCATGGTTTTACTTTCATTTCCATAAAAGTCTGGCTTTATTTTAACAGTGTACAAAGTTCCTGCTTTTAGTTCGGAAATATTCAGATGACTGCTTTGGGTTTTAACGTTCTTTATCAGCTGTTCCTCCTCAAAGAGCAGAAAATGGAAAGTAGTATTTGCTGAAAAATGTGTAGTCCAGGAAATCTGAAAGCTAGTATTCGTCACATTGGAAAAAAATATTCTTTCAGCTGGAAATGGTGCTGAAAAGACAAAAGGAAACAACTGAATCCATTCTTAGAATTATCTATCATGTTTGTTTTATGAACAATTTGATGGTTTATTAAAAAGAATCTTTGATAGTGTAGAAACCTGTTGCTTGGATTTTTTTTTCTCAGCCCCAACTAGAGAATGGATTTAGATCAGGGGTTCCGAATCCCAGTTCCATGGACCGGTACTAGTCCGTGGTCTGTTGGGAACTGGGTTGTGCAAGTGGTGGGTGAGCACATTAAACTTCATTCACACATGCGCAGGATCTAGGTTGTGCATGCAAAATCACACACACCCCGCCACCACTACTGCCATTGTTGTCGTCATTGCTGCAGCCAGTCTATGGGGCCAGAAAGGTTGGGGACGTTTGGCTTAGATGATACCTATCTGGTTAATCTTTGGACAAGGCTAAAAAAGAACCTAAATAACAAATGATACAATTTTGGAAGAATAGTTAATTGTATGAAAACTTTTCTTCTCTTATGATCCTGCTCATGTAATTAGTTAGTTCCAAGGCAATCAGCATTCTGTGCAAATAATGAAAACCTATTTTAGGGGCCGCAGTGGCCTCACTGCTAAGATTCTGGGCTTGTTGACTAGAAAGTTGGCAATTTGAGACCCAAGCACTGTGTGACAGGGTGAGCTACCGTTCCTGCTCCAGCTCCTGCCATCCTAGCAGTTTGAAAGCACGCAATTGCAAGTAGATAAGTAGGTACCACTTTGGTGGGAAGGTAACAGCATTCTGTGCACCTCCACATACAGTCATGTTGGCCACATGACCACAGAAGCATCTTCGGACAATGCTGACTCCCTCAGCTAGGAAACGGAGATGAGCACCAACCCCTAGTGTCAAACACAACTGGACAAGGGAAACCTTTATCTTTTTATTTTACAAACAAGGGAACTGGTTGGGCTAGGTATTTGTTTAAATCCCATGAAAATATTAAAACTTCAGTGTTCTTTTTTTTTTCTTATTTATTTAAATGGAACCACTCCTCTGGCTTGTTGCCACTAGCGTCCATTTTCTAAACCACACTGCCTTTCTCATTGTGACAACCTATTACTTTTAAAGTCAATGCTAAAATAAAGGTATACTCACCACTCAAATCAAGGGAGACTATCATATTCTCCTTGAAAGAAGATGGTGATGCTGTACTGTTTCTTCTATTAGACCAAGAGCTGTTATTTCCCCCCACGTACCTATCAAGGGTATGATTCAAAGCATGAAATTTGGGGTTTTCGGTTACATTCACGGCTATAACATTCTCAGAACTTCTTTCAGTTGAGAAGCCAGGTGTGCTAGCCTCTACTGTAGATTCATTTCTCTTAAAGGGATAGGTTTCTGTGTTTGAAACTCCAAGTGATGAGGTCATTGAAGAGTTTTGCTGATCTTGGGTGGTCCATCTCTCTTCAGCTACAGTTCCATTTGAAATTGTTACATTGCCTGACCATTTTGGAGCCAAAGTAACTGTTTCTGGGCTATTTAAGGTGCTATCCTTCCTGAAATTCCCTAATATGTTCATTTTCTGAGATGTTGCCAATGCCTTCTCTGCTGGAAGAGTGCTTGACTCCTGGATGCCACTAGAGGGCAGCACTGTTGCTTCAGTATACTTAGTGAAAGATGACACTTCCTGTATTTCTGCCATTGAGAAAGGTGCAGTAGTTGTATAATCAGTTACATTTGATCCCTGTGTAGTAACAGGATCCACAATTTCACCTGAATAGCAACATTTTGTACATAATAAGTATAAATGTAATAACACAGTGATATTTCCTTTCATTTATGCATGAAAAAAATATTGTTAGCTGAAATGAATTAATTATACAAATGAAACAGTAGCTAGCTCTGTTCATGCACTACTCCATGTAAGTAGGCTCCAAGCTCTAAATAATGCAGGACCCATGTTGCACCTCCTTATTCAGCTATACTCCTCAAACTTCACCTGTTGAAAAGATTCAAAAGGGAACTAAACGAGAACGTTCAGGGGAGGAGGGAGCTACAACTACACAATCAAATTCTTGCCCCTTCCTTACATGTATGCAACACACGTCAAAAAATTGTGGGACTTCAAGTGCATAGTTGCAGCCACTATCTTGACTTTTTTTTAACAATCTCCCCACAGCCAGATGTAATTATAGAGCATCCTCTATGTCATGGGTGTCAAACTCGCCACGTCACGTTGCCGTCACATGACGTTTCATGACGTTTTCCCCATTCACGGAGCTGGGGTGGGCGTGGCCTGCAAGTGACGCATCCGGCCCATGGGACGCCAGTTTGACACCCCTGCTCTATGTGATCGGAATCTCTGAGTGATCAGACTCCTAATGAAACAAAATCAGATTGTTTTCAGGATTGCTTTTCCCGCTATGAAGCTGCTTAGTTATTTAGTTCCTTAGGAGAGACTTTTTTTGAAGATGCTTGATTCTCAGGCATGGTGAAATGGGCCTTTTCCTATGTGGCTTCAAGTCAACCATGCTCCCTAAGGACATTTGTTTTATCATTTCTTTTTGAAGGTGATAAAAATCTCTTTTACCAAGCTTTACATTATTCATTATTTTAAATGCTTATTTTAATTCTGGTTTTGATTTTAATTATATTAACTTGTTATATTTTTAAAAATTATTGTACACCACCTTGAATGTTGGAAAAAGCAGTATAATAAATTTAATAATTGATTTTTAAAAATAATAAAATCAAAGAACCCTCACAGGGGTTTAATGCACCAAAGAAGACACTTTCCTAATTCATGGGAATAAACAAATCCTCCATCAAAGTATAAACCTACGGTATTTTTTTACCTTCACAGTTTCTGCCTGGTCGGGCTGGATTGGCATCTGTGTCTGTCTTGCAACTGCATATATATGAACCCTTCGTATTTATACACTCTGCAGACATACTGCAATCATTTTCTGCTCTACATGCACACTCATCCCAATCTGAAGTTCAAAAACCAACATTCAAGAAAACAAAGATTAGGTTAAATTGGATGATAACAAGAAGCAAAGCATAAGATCTTACTTTCATAATCCTCAGGAAATCCAGAATATTTGTCTCCGCAATTGTGGTTGCCAAGTCATCAAGAATATTTTTCAAATACATTTTTTATGTTTTGTCCACCTTTGAAAAAGTGTGCAGCATCTTGAAAATCTAAATCTCACCTTAGGAAACATCAAAGATATTCACTGCTTTCGGAGGTTAGGGTGAAATTAACAGGGTTTCCCATTTCTTTCCAAGGCTAAAATAAGACAGGGAATCTTCCAGGCTATTCTTGATCATTATGAGAATCCACAGAAAATGAACACACATCTATATACTATCTCAGTTGTTACGTGCAGGTCAGGGGTGGGTTCCAAAATTTTTTACTACCACTCTGTGGGCGTGGCTTAATTTTGTGGGAGTGGCTTGACGGCCATGTGACTGGGTGGGAGTGGCTTGACGGCCATGTGACTGGGTGGGAGTGGCTTGGCGGTCGTGTGACCGGGTGGGAGTGGCCAACTTGTAAAATGTGGTGAAAAAGTGACTTATGACCATTTTTCACACTTAACGACCGTCGGTCGTTAAGTGTGAAAAATGGTCATAAGTCACTTTTTACACTGCCATTGTAACTTTGAACATTCACTAAATGAAGTCTTGTAAGTCGAGGATTCCGCTAGTCATTCCTGATTATAGGGGGCGCTGTTCTTCTCCATTTCAAATGATGGGTAGGCTCCATTAAACCCAATGGGACAATTCTGAGAAGGCACCTATGGCTTTGTTCTGTAAAACTGCATTCCTGGCTGGGTTCACATATCATGCCATGTTTGGTTTTGCCTTATTGTATGGTATGAGTACTTCTATTGTGGTTTACTCAACAAACCATGATAAAAGCAAAACCTATATATAAAAATATTATTACGGGAATGAACTTCACTGAATACAGAGAAAATGGCTTGCAAATAAATCTGTATAGAATTACCCAATGAAAGTTAATATATATCAAAACCTAAGAATCTATCAAGGATTCTCCTTAATATGTCTACTTGCATACATCCACACCAGAGGTGGGTTCCTCCCGGTTCACCCAAACCGGTAGCAACCCGCTGGTGACGTCACAGTGATGGCACGGAGCCGGTTCGGTTGGTGCTGGTCCGTGGACACCGCCATATTTTTTTGAATATTTTTTTTTAGATTTTTTTTTTAGAATTTTTTTTCTTCTTCTGCGCATGCACAGAAGCCGAGTTTCTGGCACTGCACATGCATCACCAAAGCACAGTGCCGAAAGTCACCTTCTGAGCAGGCTCAGAAAAAAAATTAAAAAAAATAAATAAAGCCAAAAAAAGATGGCGACCACATGCACAGTGCTGGAAGTCACCTTATGAGCATGCTCAGAAAAAAAAAATTGGAAAAAATTAAAAAAAAAAGATGGCAGCCCCCACGGACCGGCAACCACCGATCCGGTTCTGATGATGTCACTAGCGGGTCGCCCCCGGTTCGGGCGAACTGGTCCGAACCGGTAGGAACCCACCCCGGTGCAGGTGCTCCCACAGTAATATTGGTATTGGAATTACTCACAATATATCCAAAACTGGCACAATCAATGTCACAATCCAGACTGTGCATCCTTTTTTTTAAAGGTGATGCCAAGTAAATGACAGACACATATTTCAGCTAGTTACAAAGAGTATCATACATCTGTGGAAATTTGGGTGCTTTTGTGATCTGGGAGTCAGAATTTCCTGTTTTAGATGCAGATATTAATTCAATACCAGCATTTCATGATTCATTGCCTATGGTACACTATTGAGAGCTAAACACTTTTGGATATTGTAACAGAGACCTTATTAGATAGTACTATCACAAGTACTTGTACAAATTTGCTCTCAATTTTTCCATTGGAGAAATCCTCATTTTACAGGTTAAAAGTCTTGAACCATTGAATATCACACAGCAGGTTATATAAATTATTTAAATAGGATTCATGAATGTCTCACAATTGCACTGGTTTCTCTGGAGAACTAGTTAGGTAATTAAAAAAAGAAAAGGAAGACAGATTGATAGCTTATTACCCAAATCATTGTGTTTAGGAGGCATCCACTGCAATGCCATAGTACCAGGGTAGACAGCTGCAGGATTGGATTAGATTGGATTGGATTGGATTGGATTGGATTGGATTGGATTGAATACTTTATTTGGCCAGGTGTAGTTAGACACACAAAGAATTTGTGTACATTCAGTGTACATGCAAAGCAGCAGAATAATAGTAATTATACCAATAAAAGGGGGAGTAAAGAAGATAGTAAGGATAAATACTACTACAGCCACACTACATGGATTAGTGGACATTAGGCAGCACTGAGAGAATTAAGATTTTTGTGGGCCTCAGAATCTCCTCCAAATCGAACATTTGTGGCCCAATTTCTCATAATTTTTAAGGACAGTTTCTTGCCAGAAATCTGCAGGAAATTATATCACCAGTATGTAGATCTCTGATAACATGTTTTAGCAGCGATCCCAGTGAGATATAGGAGCCCCCCCTCAAAAAGAGATGTAGGTATATAAGACTACCAAATCTTAGATAGCTAACATTGCTTCATAAAATAACAAAACTATAAACCAGACTTCGAATTAGGTAATATACCTTCCACCGCAGAGCTCTTTGGGTCAATTCCAAGCACAGAACTGTTGTGAAGTGATGCAATCATTGAGTCAAATGCAGACAAGTCTTTTGGAAATTTTAGATCTTGTATTATGATTTTAAGCTTCACAATAATACTTCCAGCTTTAATGGAATCCACTTGTACTTTCAGCTTCCCGGATAGGTGTAATGCATTCATATTTGAAGGATATGAATTCCTAATCTGAAAACAGATAAGAGAACTATTGCTGTTTTAATGCCCTTGTGCGCGCATGCACACACACACAACCTCAGACATACCCATTGAATTTCCTTCTCCTTGCTGTCATTTTTTATATTTTCTGCATACTGTTTATAGAGAAATTAAATTTGTACCCATGGCATATTGAGCAAAATTAACTTCTGTCACAAGGCTACTTGCCTCTTACGTTCAAAACCCACCTGAGTAGACAAGAACTGAATGTCATTTCACAGGCTGTCATTTCACAGGCTGAATTTCCCTCAACTGCAATGCCAATTAAATGAAAGCCTTTCATAGAATCATAGAGTTGAAAAGTGTAATTTCAGCCATTTAGCCTAATCAATTTCTCAGTGCAGGGATTCAAATTGAAGCATCCCAGATAAATAGTTTTCTAGCATACTGTATATACTTGAGTATCTAATGAAATGGAGGCCATCACCTCTCTAGCATACAGAAAGTATGCTTCCTGTTAGGGACCCACTATTTATTTTATTTATTTTTTATTTATTTATTTGTTTGTCAAACATGTGCAAGATAGCAGGTATAGGTATAAACATAAATATAATCAAGGTGAATACAGATAGATGAGGACAATAGGACAGAAGGACAGGGACGGTAGGCACGCTGGTGCGCTTATGCACGCCCCTTGTTCTATCTTGTTCCCTACCTGTTCTCCTCAGATTCTGTTTCATCTGCAAGGGCCTAAAATTGGCTTTGGAATTCCAGCAGGCCAAAGGTATTTTCTATGCCTACAGCTTAATTTTATGCTAAACTAAAAAAAAAAAATCATTGAAGTTGATATAGTTGCATTGCATAAAATTTATTCTGAGATTGCAAATATATAATGGGTTTTAGCATTACCTCAGCCATCAAAGTTCTAGAAAAATTCTGGTATTCTCTGCTGCTCACATTGAGAAATTGGTCAGTGAAGTTATAGTTCAAGATCCTTAGAGTTAAACCAAATATCAAGGCATCTAAAAGATACAATATTAGTATACAGTATTAAGACAGTGTGTCAGCGTTCCAAATAGCATCCAAGATTAAATCAGAGTCCAAAGCAAAGTATTCCTCAAAGTTCCAATTTATTGATAGAGCCATGTTGGCACATCTGGGTGAAACCCGAATCTGAAGCTTCCCAGGTTTCACCACCCAGTTGAAAGTTCAAATCCTTGCCCCCACACCCACAAGTTTATCACATTGTCCAATCTTCTATTGCCATGCTGGCAGAGTCCACTCATCTCTTTCCGTTCAGGTGCAGAGGTGCAGAGACAAAGGATGACCTTGGCTTTCTAGAAAGAATTTTGTTATGGCTACATACTAGCAACTCCATACAATCCCCCCTCCCATTTTCCCACAGTAGAAAATGCATAGTAAAAATAGTATAAAGTGTGGCAGGCCTAAGATCCCAAATACAATGGCTTTGGCCTGACACAGTGATACAATGAGAGGTAAAACATACTGTATGAGAACAGACAAATTAATAAAACCCTAATGCTTCCCAAATCTTAATTAGATACTTAAGGCACTTCAGATTTACAGTACTATCAGATCAAATTAGGGCGCTTTTTAAGAGAAAGATTTACAAGTTAGAAAAATATTTTCAATTGAATAAAATAGTAGATATAATTGCATACAGTACCTGTTTTCACGATTCTACTGGAGGTAATATTTTTGCCACAAGCTTCATAGCTGATGTTCATTGTATACATTACACCTGCTTCTAGATTTAACATAGTTAGCTTCATATCTGTGGTTTCACTTCTTTCAACAAGTTCCTTGCCTTTGTACACTTCTGCTCGGAATGAATGGTTCTGCAAAGAATTTATACTCCAAGATGCTTCAAAACTGCTGCTAGTTACATTGAAGATCTTGTGGTTTCTAATAGGAGGAGAATCTGCAACAACAAATGTGTGAGCGTTATCATATTTGAGGGAAATAAAAACCTTCTACGGTCATATTTTGTGTGGCTAAGGAATTATAGACATGCACTTTAATTGCATAAAATAGTTTGTTTAGTATTTCCTCTTAGCAATAAATGAAGTCAATGCAGAATTTGATTCATGGCTGAGGGGCAGAAATTCTTTCCTCAACCTTTAGAGTAGAAATATAAGGTGCTCTATCTTGGCATTCTAATTGGGATGCTATGCAAAAACAACAACAACACCCTGTCTTTAGAAGGGCAGCCTTTTGTGTAGTTTCTGAAAATTTGTACATTTTTGCCATGGAATGAAATTAAACACTAAGCTATTTAGGATTCAAGTTGTTTATCTGGAAATAGATACTCTTACACTTATTTTGGCTGGACCTAAGTGGCTAGGGATTTTGTTTTCTATTTCACATTAATATAATAAGTAAGTGGTTGTTCCATTAAGTTCATTTGCTACTTGGCAAGTAGTATAGATTTTATTTATTTATTAAATTTATATGCCATCCATATTGTTCGAGGTGATACCATGGACAATCTTACAAAATGATGAGGCCTGTTCTATTTCTTGCTGTCATTTGGCTGAAGAAGGTGGAGAATGACACTAGTCATTAGAGCTGATTGGAAGTTCAGTCTATCAAATACTAGTCACCATCTCTGGAAAGTAAAAGATCAATTTTTAGTTAGTCTTCCTCTTGGAACCAAAGGAAGTTCACTCAAAGGTGCCCACACATCAGTTTACCTGTTCTGTTATAATCAACACATCTTATTTTATTCAAGTCTAGCAAATGCACACAAAATTCAAATTTCAGGATTAAACTAAAATAATTCTTTGGCTATAATTTCCCAAGCAGCTCATGTCTTCCATTATAAATGTTATGTTCAAATGCTTATTTTTTCCTGCTCTAGAGTTTCCGGTGCATTTCTTTGTACAGTTGGGACATGTAGAAACGTTCCACTAAATTCAATAGAAAAATGTACATTTGCCTTTTACATCAAGGCTAGCAAAGTGAAAATGTCATCACATGTATCCCTCAAGATTCAGGATTGTTTCCACTGAATATGTGGGACTCATGGACTGTTTCTGTTGGCCCCAAGGGTTGAATGGTCAGGTTAAAAGCTGACCCTTCAGATTGTTAGGGGCACAGTGAAGAAAAAGGAAACAAGTGGTTCAGTAATTGTGTCTTTACTTTGAAGCTTAAACTATTTGAAGACTAGTACCATATATCCAGAGGTGGGTACCTCCCGGTTCGGACCGGTTCGTCTTAACCGGTAGTGACCCGCTGGTGATGTCACGATGATGTCACCAATCCGGTTCAGTCGGTGTCGGTCCATGGGCGCCGCCATCTTTTTTTTGAATTTTTTTTATTTTATTTTTTGAATTTTTTAAAATTTTTTTCTTCTTCTGCGCATGCACAGAAGCCGAGTTTCCAGCACTGCGCATGCGTCACCATCTTGTTTTTGGCGTTGTGGTTTTTTTGAAATTTTTTTATTTTTTTGCACTGCGTATGCGCATACCTGCGCAAAGCGCGTGCGCACCCATGAGGCGCGCCCACGTGGTGCGGGAGGAAGCGAACCGGCAGCGAGGTAAGTTAGAACCCACCCCTGCATATATCTGAGTGTGCAAGCAAGGTTTTTTTTTTTTTTACTGTTTTCTCCAATCTGATCCATTCTAAATGTATTAAACTCAAATTCCTATTACTGCTGGTCAGGAGATTAGGAAAAGAACCTTTTGGCCATAGGTCTACGGAAGAAACATAATATGAATTATGTTCATATTATGAACATAAAGCAGCTTGCACAAATATTAATTCTCACAAGACCAAAATGCCCACATTTCCTTAAAAAATCAGACATAAAAATTTAGAAACTGGGTGAAAAAGCACTTTTTATTTATTTTTGAAAGGTACTCTGGGACCTGCAACTGAAATATTGTTCCCAATTGAATGAATAAACAAATTTATTGGATTATAGTTGCACAAATAATTCTGTGGTACTCCAAACAATAAATCTCATATGCCAAAATTGATAGGAATCAAATATGTAGTCATTTATGTAAAAGAATGTGCTTTGATTAAAGCAGTTAAAATATGAAGCAGAATGAGCAATTAAGCAATCATTAACATTCTTTAAGCAACAATCTATAAAAGATCTCAGCTTCAGCACTTCATTCTATAAATCTAACTTTTTCAAATGATATTAAGATTTTAAGAAAGTGTTCAAGGCAAAAGCTTTCTGATAAACTATACTGAACAGTAATCTATTGTTCTGAAATGGTAAGATATACTTACAAACAAAATGTGTCAGTAGGTCCATTAATTTGTTTCATTTACATAAGTTTTCATTGGTTCCTTTATATACAGAGAAATGCTAAATAAATGATAGTGTAGACACCATTAAAAGAGCAAACATGCTTAAATAAAGCAGGTCCCACAGGCCCTAAAGAAACCAAATTTTAAAAATAAATGAATTTTAAAATATAAAGCAACTTACCACATTCAGAATCTACTGATACATGAATTTCAGGTGATGCAGATCTTAAATTTCTCCGCAAATTAGAAGAATGCATATTTTTAATCAGAATGTTGGGTATATCACGATCACAATCTGGATCAAAGAAAAGAATAATGAAACATGATCACAAGCCAGTAGGTATTCCTAAAAGCTAGCTGCAATATTTAACCAGCTGTGGAATGTAGAGGCAATATAGAGGAAATGTTTTGTTATATAGCATACTTATTTCTGCCTTCTGTTAACATTTACCTATCCTCCTATCACTTCTGGTCTGTTAGTGAAAAATGACAAAAAAAATGGTTTGACTTGAGATATCTCCCTTTATATCCTTTGATAAATTCTGGAACCTAAAGGATGTTCAGTTGAGTGCTCTGATCTTTGAAAGCAAGGAAAAGGAATAAAAAGAGGAAAAGGAATTTATACAGTATATAAATATATCTCACAACTATTAAAAAATCCTCTCCTCTTTTTATTCCTTTTCCTTGCTTTCAAAGATCAGAGCACTCAACTAAACACACACACACACACACACACACATGTATATGTATATGTGTATGTATGTACATGTATGCACACACACACACATATATATATACAACACACACACACACACACACACACACACACACATACATATATATACCCTGTTTCCCCCAAAATAAGACATCCCCTGATAATAAGCCCAATTGGGCTTTTGAGTGCATGGCAATAAGGCCAAGCGCTTATTTCAGGGTTCAAAAAATATATAAGACAGGGTCTTATTTTTGGGGAAACATGGTGTGTATCAGAGGTTGGTTCCTCCCGGTTCGGACCGGTTCTCCCAAACCGGTAGCGACCTGCTGGTGATGTCACGATGACGTCACTGATCCGGTTCAGTCGGTGTCAGTCCGTGGGCGCCACCATCTTTTTTTTTGAATTTTTTTTTTGAATTTTTTTTTTCTTCTGCGCATGCGCAGAAGCCGAGTTTCCGGCACTGCGCATGTGTCGCCATCTTGTTTTCGGGGTTTTTTTATATATTTTTTATTTTTTTATTTTTTTTACTGTCCACGAGGCGCGCACACGCCCACGAGGCGCGGCCACACGGTGTGGGAGGAAGCGAACCGGCAGCGAGGTAAGTTAGAACCCACCCCTGGTGTGTATATATATATGTGTGTGTGTGTGTGTGTGTGTGTGTGTGTGTGCGCACACACACACACACGCACACGCACACGCACACGCACACACAAAGGAATCCCAATAATTCCAATTCCATAAACCTCCCCTTCGGTCTTATGTTGCTCATGGTAGCAAGCCACCCATGGGACCCCACCAATCTCAGTAACATCTGCCCTCTTCCTGGATCAGTTTCTTCTTTCACAATTTTTAGAGAAACTGTCAAAGACTTTTCTCATTAATAAACATTAAGGCATTGACAGGGAAGGAGAAAGTGCAATAATATGATCTGCTATTTAAGGTTGGTTGGTTGGTTGGTTGGTTGGTTGGTTGGTTGGTTGGTTGGTTGGTTGGTTGGTTGGTTTGCGTTTTTTCAAATTTGTTTGCACTTATTTTAAAGGAATGTTCTTGTGACACTTTGTAGAAAATTAAAAAATGGCCTGACTAGAATTTCCTACCACTCTGTATTTTGTTAATATATGCCATCATTTTTATATTTTAATGTATACATTCACGAACATTTTCTTACTGTGAATTTCCAAGGTGGCATCCACAGGTGTTTGTCTGGCATGGACACTACCACTTACACCTGTAGGTTCCCTGCCACCCCCCTCAAATTTGTTTTTTATTATTTTGATTAAGAAAAATAAATGGGAAATTAGAATGCTAAAAAAAAACTATGTTGTGGCCTCTGATCTCATGTAATTTATAAGACACAGAACAGCAATTGTAGCCAAATGCTTTAATTTTGAAATATTTCCAGTTATTCAGAAAAACAAAAGATAAAAGTAAAATGGTAGAGAGCATCTTGGGAATAGAAGATAAAGAGGATGGTAGGAAGCAGCTTCACTAGTTTGCCTTTCAGAAATTGTGGGGGTTGTGACTGGCCATACCCTCAATGGCAATCTTTCTGACCCATGATATATAATCAAGCTACAAGTTTTCTCCTTGTCCACTACAGACAGGAGATATTTGCCCTAGATAAATACTAGATTGCATGTCTACAGATTAATAATTGCATTTGCTGAAATAAGTTTTAGATTAGTCGTTATACAAGCTTTTGGGTTTTTTTTCCCTACATTTCCCCCCAGATTAAAGAACAAGTAAAATTAGGCCTTAAGAAACAGTGTAGGTGCTGATTTAACTCTGTGATTGCACTGATGTGAAAGCAGTCATTGTATTAAGGTCTTGATGTGAATGTTAATTTTACTCCGTGTGGCTAAATGCTGTGGCAAAAGATAGATTTGTATTGTGATCTTCAGCTTTCAGTTTATCACATATGACAAACTGTACTTGAGATTCACATCATGTGTATAAGAGATTTACTCTTTTCTGAAGGCCCCCCTCCTCACAGCCTAGAAAATGCCTTTTCACACTAGAGAACCTGTTTTCTAATCCTGAATATCCAAACATAAAGTAAAACCAGAAATTTTAAAAATCTCTCTATTTTATAGAGCTGCTCTTCAGTCAAATATATCTGAAATAATAACCTTGTACAACAACGTCAATAACTTCATATACTCTGATCACAATTTTCTTCAGCAAAGAAGAAATATTGACCAATGGAACCAGTTGCTGCAGTCCAACCAGGACATGAGATACTAATGTCTCTGCATAAGTTTCTGACTTGGTTGTCCGGATATGATACACAGAGATGTTCATGGGCCACAATGCTCCAGTAATCTGGAAAAGAGAGAAACTCTTCTTAAATGTTATAAAATACCACTGTTGACAGGTAAATAGTTTTTCTTTCAATTCTATATATAAAATGAAAAACAATGCAATCAAAATTACATCCTTTCTAACACTATAAAAACTGTTTCAATATTAACTTAACACAAGATAACTCTATTAAAGAGGCATTATTTTAGTCAGAATTTTATAATTTATTATTTTAATTACATTGAAATATATTTTAAACAATTTTAAACAATATTTAATAAATATTCAACATTATTCATTTTAAGAACATTTTCATGTTCAAGCAATGTATTTGCCCGTAAACACACCATAAAAAGGGATTTATCTGAAATGTAAGAGGAACTATATGTTCTATAACTTCTTTGTCCAGTAGGTGGCAGTCCAGTGTAGGCTGGGCTTTCTTACATCAACAGAAATATACAGTACAATTTATATATTACTATTCCGTTGATTCATACCATAGAGTGCAAAAGACGTGAATGATTCAGAAGTCTTGGAGCTACTTTGCATAATTCACTGAAATCCATTTTCACAAGGACTGACACATTATACCAGTACTTTGTCACTGTTTGTTCTAGAATTGGAAAGAGAAAACAATCAGGTGGTACTCAGAACTTTACATTAGTGATAGGTGCTGAACTAACATCAGCCTTCAGTCTTCTCATTCTCCATAGCAGGCATGGGTTGACCTTGTCCTTCAGCCTATAGGACTGAGTCTTTCAAAGATGTGAAGCTCCGCCTCTGTTGCCAGGACTCCCAGCTTTGACTCAGTCCTCAGACTGAAAGGACGTGTGGTTGCTAGCTCCTGTTCCTTTGAATTTGGATAAGAATCTGATCTTTTCTGTCTACATCTTCATTGACTCCATTCCAATCGTGAGTTCCCTGATGACTCCCATTCCAACAGGTTGAGTCGCTGGGTTGATAATGGCACTAGCCATGGGAGCCGTTGCCTCAAAGCCTGACAGGTGGCCTGATTGCAAAAGGGGGCCTAGGCTTCCAGCGTTGCCACCGGAGCTTCACGCTCCATCTAAAACTAATCTGACAGGCTAGAGTGACGGGGCTTCAGGCCTCCTACACTCAGAGGTGTGCGGGGTGGCTAGAGGAACTTTCGTGCTCCCATGTCACGCTAGACAGCGTGTCAGCGGCATTTACCTTGACTGCTGGGGGCTCTTTAGCACAAGGAATAGTGTCCAGAATCCCTTCAGGGAATAAACATTGTCCAGACTTCATTACCCAGCCAATTAAGCTGCAGTCGCAGCAGCGACATTTGGCCACAGGAGTCTAGCGCTCCATCACCCGCAACGGCAACAGAGCAGGCAGCGTAGGACTGTATTTGTCGCAGGAGCCTTGTGCTCGAGCGACTCGCTGCTCTGCTTCTGTCAGGTGCCCAGACGCCATTTTAAGGGACTGCTTGCTTGCCGCGCTAATTACAGCCTCTCACTGGCCGCGCTACAGCTGATCGGGGCGCGCAGGACATTCAACCTCAGGGACGCCCTGTCACTGCCCAGCTCCGGCCCACCTTCTCCCTGCCAAAACTCAACGGCCACTCATTGCCTGATAGCAAGTAAAGGCTGAGGTCTCTGCGAGCTCCTCAGCGGTCGCCATTTTCCATTTTCCATCTCGCAGCCATTTTAGGGAGCGCCATTTTAGGGAGCGTATTTAGGCGGCTTCCCCTTCAGGGCTCATAGCCTGGGGAGATCAAAATGGCGGAGAGGGCCGTTTCAAGCAAGACAGCCAAGACCAGAGGGGGCAAGAAGCATGACAAATCATGGCTTACCCCAGACACAGAGGCCATCCCGAGTACCTCAAGGGAGAACAAGCAGGGTCATTCTAGCAAACGCAAGGACCCCAAGGGTAGCCCCAAACAGCCCAGAGGCTCCAGGGCTGCTCAACACGATGAGTGTCGCAGAGACAGAGCATTGCAAAAACTCTGTGCTCAATACAGTATGGCAGCCGGGTCCCAAGGCATCCCACCAGATGGAGCCCGGAATACTGATCTGCGGGTGAGGGATCCCTTGCAAGGGGTCACAGCAGATCAGATCTCTTTGGACAACCACATTACCATTGACAATGTCGATATTTGGGGCCAGGGGGCGACAGGTCCAACAGCTGCCCAGCCCATGAGCCCTATCAGACCAGGGCCTTCAGCCACATTTACTGACACCGCGGCTGGCCTCAGACCCATTGAGCCAGAGGGCACGGAACCTGCAGACATGCAGACTATCATAGCGGATGCCATTAAGAAGGGCATTACAAAAGGTCTGAAACAATTGGGCAGACCTGCATTGACAACCATCGTCATGCCCTATCCGCAACTGCATGATCTAGAGGCGCAGGGGTTACCAACTCGCACCAGAGGCCAAGACTATGTTTCACAAGATCAATCGACTGGCTCCCGGTCGGACATTTCCGACAAGGAAGGTCAGCTGGACCTGGACCTATCCGAGGATGAGGGCATTTCCCCTGATCCCCCTCCTGTGTCTGGTCTCTTCCAACCGGGCCTTTTCAAGTCCCTCCTTTTCAAGGCCAAGACTTCGGCCAACCTTGGCCCAGCCCCTGCGGCCTCCATGGATCTACTGGCAGGACACCACGACCCATTCTTTGTTGAACCAACAGCAGAGATGAAAGTAATACCGTCACCACAAATTTTCGTGGACGTTGTACAGCGCCAGTGGACATCTCCTGCCTCTGGTCCTATGCCATCAGCGACCGATAAGAGATTCTTCAATGTAGCGCAGGATTTGGCTGCCTCCCTTGAGACTCTGGTGGTGGATGCTCCAGTGGCGGCCCTTCATTCCTCCACCACCATGCTGGGCAAGCCGGAGGAGCTACTAAAGCCTGAGGATAGGAGGACGGAGCAGGAGCTCCTGAAGACGCACCAGGCGGCCGCCTGGGCGGTTCGGGCCTCCACCATGGCCTCATTTTTTACCCGCACCTCCTTGATCTGGTTGTGGCAGCTCCAGGACAGAATTCCGGCCACAGATCTTAGGGCCCACCAGGACATAAATAAACTCCTGGCGGCAGCCTAATTTTCAGCGAACGCCACCCTTCAAGCGGCCAGATTCACCTCCAGAGCCATTGAGTCCACAGTGGTGGCTCGCCGAATGCACTGGCTCCGCCACTGGCAGGCGGATACACGCCACAAATGGTGTTTGGCCTCGGCTCCCTTCAAGGGACAACTACTATTCGGGGAGGCCCTGGAACCAATTTTAATCGAGCCCAGGGACAAAAGGAAGGTCTTGCCCACCTTCTCTAGGAAAGGATCCTTCCGTTCTATGCCTTATCAACGGCGGCCCTTTCGGGGCACTGAGTCGACAGTTGGGTACCCCAGACCCCAGGGTCAGTATGGGGCTAGGCAAAGACAGGTCCCAGACAGATCAGGCAAGGGAAGACAATATAAGTGGCCCTTTCGGGATGGAGGAGGGCGCCCCTTCCGACGCCCCAAGTGAGCCTCAGTCCGATCCTCCCATCGGTGGTCGTCTGGCCCTATTTGCCGACAGATGGGAGGAAATTATATCGGACACGTGGGTCAGGGAGACGGTAAGGTCAGGCCTCTCCCTAGAATTCCTCTCCCCCCCCCAAGGTTTTTCATCAGATGCCCTGTTTCTAAAAATTCCACCAAACAGGTCCTCATGAATTCGGCCATACAGCACCTACTGGCTATTCAAGCCATCCAGCAGGTGCCGGAGGACCAACTAGGACAGGGGTTCTACTCTATTCTTTTTGTAGTCCCCAAATCCTCGGGAGGGTGGAGAGCTATTCTCGATCTTAAATGCTTGAACCATCTTATCCGATACAGACGGTTCAAGATGCACTCTCTGTCAAAGATCCTGGGCAGCGTCCGAAAGGGAGACTTCCTCTCCTCGATAGATCTAACGGAGGCATACCTGCATATCCCGATCAGGCCCCTACATCACCAGTATCTCCGATTTTGTTATGCAGGTGTGCACTATCAATACAGAGCACTCCCGTTTGGTCTATCCTCGGCCCCTAGGGTCTTCACCAAAGTTTTGTCAGTAGTGGCGGCTCACCTTAGAAGTATACCCGTGCGTGTCCAGTGTTACCTGGATGATATTTTAATTCAGATCTCCAGGTAACAATAACCATCCTTAGACATCACGGGTTTTCCATTAATATGGAAAAGAGCCACCTTTCCCCCTGTAACAGCCTGACTCATCTAGGAGCCATTGTGGACTCTCTGGAATGTAGGGTGTACCTTTCCCAGGAGTGCCAGGATAGTATCAGGAACATGATATCCTTGATCCGGCATCAGCGTACGGTTCCCCTGAACCTGCTTTCCATGCTCCTGGGCAAAATGATTTCCAGCATAGCAATTACACCTTGGCCACGCTTACACTCCAGAGACCTCCAATGGTTTCTTTTGCCATTTCAGAGATCGGGACGCGCTACCTCAGCTGTCAGGGTCCCAGTACCATCGGAGGTTCGTCACTCCCTTCTCTGGTGGACATCGCCCACCATTTCGAAGGGATGCCTCTTCCAGGAGCCCCAGAAACTCGTGGTCACTACGGATGCCAGCCTTTCAGGTTGGGGAGCCCATGCTCAGTCGGTCATGGTCCAAGGCTGATGGACCACTGCGGAAGCAAAATACAACATCAACCGACTGGAGTTACGAGCAGCGTACCTGGCTCTACGGCAGCTCCGACATCTAACATCCGGCAAGCACGTCCTAGTGCTCAAGGACAACATGAGCACAAAGGCCCACATAAACAGGCAGGGGGGAACCAAATCTAGGTCCATCATGTGGGAGGCCAGGGGACTGGGTCTGTGGGCAGAACATCACCTACTGTCCATCTCGGCAGCGCACATCTCCGGGGAGTCCAACGTGCAGGTGGACTGGCTCAGTCAGACGACCATCAATCATGCAGAGTGGCGCCTGCACCCGTCCATCTTCCAGGACTTGACGAGCCAGTTCAGCCTCCCGGAGGTCGATCTCTTCACCACCCCAGAGAATGCTCAACTGCCGAGGTTCTTCACGAGATACAAGACCCAGGGCACGGAGGGAGTCGATGCCCTTCGCTGCAAATGGCCACCCGGCCTCCTATATGCCTATCCCCCGCTGCCTCTCCTCCCCAAAGTCATCAACAAGATCCTGGAGGAGAGAGCGGAGGTCCTGCTCCTGGCACCACACTGGTCTAGGAGGGCCTGGTTTGCCAACTTGATGTCCCTGTCGATATCCAAGCCCTGGAGGATACCGCAGTGTGAGTCTTTGCTCAGCCAAGGGGCGTTGGTCCATCCGGATCCTCGATGGTACCAACTGACCACCTGGCATTTGAGCAGTGCGCCATAATATCTCCTCCAGGGTTATAAGGACTATCCAGTCTTCTAGGAGGCCTTCCACTGAGCGTATTTACTCGGCCACCTAGAAGGCGTTCTGCGCTTGGTGTTCGCGGGTGGGCTGTTCTCCAGTTCACTTGTCAATTGTGAAGCTCCTAGACTTTTTAAAAGAAGGGCTAGACAAGGGGCTATCCCCTACCATTAGGAGGCAGGTGGCGGCATTATCCTCCGTGTTATCCTGCAGCTCATTGAGTCCCTGTCTCAACATCCCACCATCCGAAGATTCATCCGAGAAGCTACAAACCTGTGTCCGCCTGTCATCCACAGGTATCACACCTGGGACCTTTCCAAGGTTCTCATCTCCCTGACAGGGGCTCCTTATGAACCTTTGCGAAAGGCTTCTCTCTGCCACCTTACCTGTAAGGTGGCATTCCTGGTGGCCATCACCTCTGCCAGGAGGATTTCAGAGATTGCAACTCTCTCGGTCCAGAAGGATCTCTGCGTCTTCCACTCAGACAGAGTTGTCCTTCATCTGGACCCTTCCTTTATACCTAAAATCAATTCCTGGTCACACAGGGCTCAGGAGATTATTCTCCCAAACTTTTGCCCTAACCCCTCTCACCCCCTAGAACTAAAATGGCACACATTAGATGTGCGCAGGGCTCTCAGAATCTATGTCAAGAGAACGGCGCCGCTAAGGAAGACAGAGGCTCTCTTGTCTCGTTTCTACCATCAACATTGGGCCATAAGGTGACTCTGTCAATGGTAGGGAGGTGGCTACGGGGCACCATAGCCAAGGCGTACGATTTGTTATCGATAACATGACCGGTGCATGTGATGGCGCATTCCACCCGAAGTGCGGCAACGACGGCGGCCTGGTCAAGCTTCGATCGAGGAGGTATGCAGAGTGGCCACTTGGTCCTCACCGTCGCCGTTCATACGTCACTACAAACTTGACGTCTACGCCTCCGCGGAAGCGGCATTTGGTCGCCAGGTGCTTCAGAGAGTGCACTCAGACTAAGAGACCCTGGACCAGGATTAACCCACCCATGGACACATGGCAGAGGTGGGTTCCTCCCGGTTCAGACCGGTTCTCCCGAACCATAGTGACCCGCTGGTGATGTCACAATGACGTCACCAATCCGGTTCGGTCGGTGCCGGTCCATGGGTGCCACCATCTTTTTTTTTTAATTTTATTTTATTTTATTGAATTGTTTTTTATTTTTGTTTCTTCTGCGCATGCGCATAAGCCGAGTTTCCGGCACTGCGCAGGCATCGCCAAGTTGTTTTTGGCATTTTTTAAAAAAAATTATTTTTTTTTTATTTTGGGGGGATTGCACATGCGCGTGCACTTTGTGCGTGCGCGGCCACAAGGCGCAGGAGGAAGCGAACCGGCAGCGAGGTAAGTTAGAACCCGCCCCTGACACACGGCTTTGGTATGTCCCATGCCTGGATGCTAGCTCCATCCACTATGGAGAAGGGGCGTTGGTCTTACCTGATACGCTCCTTCTCGAAGAGTGGAGATAGCATTCAGTCCCACCCAAAGTCTGTCTGGTCCATGGTCCTGGCGAGGGACTTCGAGGGAGCTACCTTACAACTGTACCACATGTAGAGTCTGTCTATCTGACTTCGCCAAAGCTGGGAGTCCTGGCAACAGAGGCAGAGCTTCACATCTTTGAAAGACTCAGTCCTATAGGCTGAAGGACGAGGTCAACCCATGCCTGGATGCTATCTCCACCCTATGAGAAGAAGCGTATCAGGTAAGACCAACGCCCCTTTTCAGTGGTCTTGATTAACTGCTGAGACTCACAAGGTGTGACAATATATGCATTTAATCAACCAATCAGAATTATCTATGAGACTCATATATTCTGCATCATAATTGATCTCTTTTGTGTGAAAACCCTGACAGAATTTGGAAACACACCTGAAATATCAGATCAAGGTTGCCCAAGAAGGAAAGACCCACAAATCAGATCTTCTGCCTCAACTCCCCTATATCCAAAGAAGAAAAGAATAAGTAGCATGACACTATTGTACTACTATACCTTCTGGAACAGGATCTGAACAATGGGTTCCCGTAGATGTCTTACAGCACTTTTTATATTCTGGACAATCCATGTCAGACACACATGAACTCTTTACTGCTTCCCCTATCTTCATGGGACAGGCACCAGGTCTTGAAGCAAACTCGCTGGATCTGTTTATGGCTATAAAACAGAACATTTTACAAGAAAAAGTGCACTCACTGGCCAAGATTCTAGTTTCTTTAGGTATATCTAAGAGCCTAACCATCCTCAATGGAATTTATTTTGAACAAAACCTTGCCAATGCCTATGAACATCAGATTCAAAAGTTCCTTTCCACAAAATTTTGAAGAAGCAGAGAAGAAAATATTCTTGACTCAATAGGTTCTAGTCCCAGAATCAATTGTCAGCCATTGGAGACACCTGCTGTCAGATCCCAAAGAGTGATCGTGCCATTCAGTTGAGAGAAGGGGGGGCCTTGGGTTCGATTTATTAGCATTGCCTGTGTCAATTGATGGTTTACAACTTATACCCGGGCGCCAAGCATCCTGAGATCTCTTCACTTTTGGAGAAGGTTTATAAGGGGCAATGTGGGATGTTTCACTTCAATGGATAACAGAAGATGGTCAGAGAAATGTATGTTTATCCGGTTCCCAGAGCAGTTGATAAAGAAAACATTTTCACACTTGTGTATTGGCTAGAATCTGCATTCTGGCTAATGGGAGGGGACTCTACTGCTTTAACTCTACCTGCGTCGCCTAAGGGTATTCAGACGTTGCTTTGAATGGA
>QLTV01000402.1:1052066-1078598 GCA_003457575.1 Thermophis baileyi
GTCCTACCTGTCAATGACTACTTCAGCTTCAACCACAACAATACACGAGCACACAATAGATACAAACTTAAAGTAAATCGCTCCAAACTTGACTGCAGAAAATATGACTTCAGCAACAGAGTGATCAATGCCTGGAATTCACTACCTGACTCTGTGGTTACTCCCCCAAACCCAAAAAACTTTAACCTTAGACTGTCTACTGTCGACCTCACCCCATTCCTAAGAGGTCTGTAAGGGGCGTGCATAAGCGCACCAGCGTGCCTACCGTCCCTGTCCTACTGTCCTATTGTCTTCATCTATCTGTATTCACTTTGATTATGTTTATGATTATACCTATACCTGCTATCTTGTACATGTTTGACAAATAAATAAATAAATAAATAAATAAAATTTAACCACCCAGAAGTGATGCTTTTCTCACAAAGGTAATTGCACCCAGGGAGGGGAAACATGTGACCCTCCAGTTGTTCCTTAACAAAAATTCCCAGCATCCCTCACTTCTGGCTATATTGAATTGGACTCCTGGGAATTATAGTACAGTAACAGTACCATCCAGAAAGCCAAAGATTCTCCACTCTTGACTGCTAGAAATAAGCAAGAAATAAAGGATACTTAAAATAGAAAGATAAAAAGCACAAAGCAACCATATGCAAATAATCTAACAAAACTCCAATTAATTCAAAACAAATAGGCTTCAAGCTAAATGAATCATACAAAATAAGAGGGAGATAATGCATTTATATCAGTTATTGATAACAAAAAATACCAATGCCCAAATAATATTATAATCCTAGTCTAGTGCTTATAGCATAAACCTCTAGCGTGTTTCTGAAAAGACTGTCAAGTTCTCATTATTACAGGAGTCATTCTCAGGAGTGAAGCCAATTCTCAGAGATCCCTGGAAAAATGCTACCTAGTCAATGTCTTCCTTCAGGGAAAAGCCTCCTGAAAACCATGTAATAATAATGGAAATACAAAGAATTGTTATGGTGCTGCTGCTTTTTTCCAAAAGGTTTTATTTACTGTATTTTATTTTTTATTTTTTTTAACTCTGCCAGGTCTGTCATATGTTCTGAAAAGTTTTCAGACTAAGAGATTATGGCTATTGTAAGAGAAATATTCATAAGTAGCCTGATAAGCTAAGATGAGACAAGGACAATTCAGTATGATTCATATTCCCATGACAACTACTGCATGCAGAAAGCCAGTAAATGGCTGGTGCACATTTTATGTGGCTGATTCATTTGTTGCTTGCTAGCAAACCATTTGCAATAAATGTAAAACCTCTTGAGAGGTTCTGTCTCAGAAAATCACAGCCAATCACAATTTGCCAGGGAATATTTTCCTTTGTGTTAATTAATCAATAAAATTAGTAGTGGCGAGAAAGAGAAAAGCACCCCCATAAAAGTAAAAAAATGATAACACGGGGGCTGTATTTCTAAAAGTATGGGGGAGAGCCAGGACAATACTCTAATTCCATTTAATTTAATTTATTTAGTTAATGTTAAATCTAATTGATTAAATTAATATAATTCATCATGTATTTAATACGCTCCTCCTAATTTTACACAAAACAAAACACATGCATTTCAGTTATGATAGTTATCTGCTACTTAAATTGACTTTTGGGTATGCTATATAGATACAGTACAAATATAGCATCCAAAGAATAGACCCTCAAGTGACAACATCCAGGGAAAATCTAAAGTGCTCTAAACAACTCTCATTTCTAATTATTTAGAATCCAGACATAAGTACTTTAATATCAAGGGAAACATTAAGAGTCATTCAGTAACACACTCTTAATACTGTCCATTGATTAATAAATAATGAAAAGAAAAAGTTTATAAAGAATATGTCTAGATAATACCATTCATAAATATTAGCACTATGAGGTCTGGGAAATGGTTTAACCTTTATTGGGGAAATAAAATAAGACAGATCCCCACATATAGAATAATTCGCAAGTTCTCCTGAGGAGGAAGAGCCTCTAATCTGATTAGGGCAGCCTATACCTGTATGCAGTTGAAGATAAGTTTACCTTGTTAAATCTATCTTTGGCAAGCTTGAGATGCTCTATTATAAGTCAAGTGCTATTTTCCCTAAGAGTTTTTCTCCAGATGGAGGTGATTTTGCATGTTTATTATAGAAATTCAGGATATCTCTTCTACCAAGCCTCCCTAATCATTTTCTCCTGAAATTTTATTTGATCACTATGAAACCATATGTAACATTTACTCAGAAATCTCCATAGTCAAAGGGTAGAAATTTTTTAAGGTCAAGGAAACTTTTTTTTCTGATGAATATCTATGAACCACATGAATAGGTTACCTAATCTAGCAAATTTTGACTTCACAGTTTGGTCCAATACCATTAGCATTTTCCGAACTGCTAGAGTTACTATTAGCATTGACATGTATTCTGAAGAATTCCAAATCTACAGTATGTTTATAGCAATTAAAGAAAATTGGCATGGCTGCATGTTGATGAGCAATGTAATTGAAATATATGAATATTCTAAATGACTTTTTTTTTCTTCCTAGTATCTTCCCACAGATGCAGGGTCTGCTTTTCTGATCAACAGAAGGTTGGATGTGACAAGAATTGACTGGTGCCTTAATTACTAGATAAGACTGGCTCTCTCTTCTAAATTACGTATCAAACTTTTTAAATATGAGGTATTATAGATCTACCCAGTATGAAGGAAAAGGCCACAAACTAAATTCATAATTTTGCATTGATTATGCAGTGATTATATATGTTCACTCTCTGTTTTAGGACTGGCTTGTTAGCAATATAATGGAATGACTGATCAATATAATTCCATGAGAGCTAATTTCTACTGTCGTCTGTAACTCAATGGGACATTATGGTCCAGAAAAATGGGGCATAGTCAGAGAGACAAAATGAGAAATCATAATGTTCCGCACATAATAAATGCCAGAACAGAAGGGGAAAAAAGGATATCACAGAATATAAAAACTAAAGTAGGATGTGCAATATTAGAATCTGATGAATAGTACTTTACATTGTATTTCAACTAGTCAGTCATAATGACTCAAATGATACACTCTCCTCCTTTAAGATGATTATAAAAATATATTACATAGGGAGTAAAAATTCCCAATTGTAAAATATATGAAATAGCTGAAAATAGCAATCAAGGCAGAATTTGGTACTGAAAGGGGAAAAAAGAATTAAATATAACTTTTTGAGTAGTATTGATCTTTCAAGACTCCTCTGAACACATTTGCACAATGAATGGAAGAGTAATTTCTTTTATTAATAAATATTGTTGAAAGGATAAAGAAAGGACAAATACCATGCCTATAGTCAGACTAGTAGAAATATTGTTCTGTGGCTTAGTTATATATCAAAGGAGAATTCTTATGTGCATATTATGTCATTTACCTAAATGAATGTATCTTAGGCTATAACTAATGGTCTTTAAATTAATGACTAGCAAATAACAGCAAAGTGACCATTGCCTGACTTCAAAACAGTTTTATTTTATCTTATCTTTTTTATCATGAAACTGAAGAAATGGCATATAGGTTTATGTGCACCTCAGAGAATAGCTACAGTACTCTTATACTGAATGCATAAGATGCATTCAGGATAATATAGGAGTTTAAGTAATAATGACAATGTGATATTGGAGCCAGTCTGGTGTAGTGGTTAAGGCACTAGGCTGGAAGCCAGGGGAATGTGAGTTCTAGTCCTGCTTTAGGCACGAAGCCAGTCACTCTCTCTCAGCCCTAGGAAGGTAAATGGCAAGCCATTTCTAAAAACCTCTCCAAATAAAATGCAAGACAGACTCCAGGAGTTAACACTGATTTGAAGCTTCTATTTATTGATTGGTTTACTCTGGAATTTACTATCTTTTCTAAAATAATTCAAAATGAATAATTCAGAATGAAGGAAAGGGGTCTTAAAATTGCTGAGCATATAGATAATGGTGACATACAAGATTTTTGTTTTACATTGGAAGGAAGTCACTTAATATTCAGCTTGTCAAATATGGCAATTCATTTGACCTTTGAACATATGCTTATAAACCTGAAATAAAATCCATGAGAAAGGTTCACTGAAATGAATACATGGCCTAATCATACTATTCCTGGAAAGGATTACCCATATAAGAGCAAACCTGGACTTCAGTATGTTTCTCCACAAGATACATCAACCTTAAGGAACTTCAGGGATTTGCTTCAATGCATAGAAAATTATTTGTATTTTTAAAATATTTTTTATCCTGCTTTATTATTTTATAACTCATATAATACTCCTTCCTCCTTTATTATTTTATTTATTATTTTTATAAATAACCCATTTAATACTCCTTCCTCCTCCTATTTTCCTCACAACAAACCCGTGAGGTGAGTTGGGCTGAGAGAGAGAAAATAGCCAAAGTCACTCAGCTGGTTTTTCATGCCTATGGGAGGACTAGAACTCAGTCTCCTGGTTTCTAGCCTAGAGCTTTAACCAGTACACCAAACTGGCTCTCTAAAAGGTATGTGATTAAAGAGAAAAAGTATGTAAGCCAAAAACACTTTTTCTATATTTCAATACCCAAAATATATATATCATTTGCTGAGATGGGCAGCTATAGAAATCAAATCAAATCAAATCAAATCAAATAATCAATCAATCAATCAATCAATCAATCACTCAATAAGCCGGACGGATGGCCGGCCAGCCAGCTATAGTTGTATATGGACCATATTTACCAAATCTGCTTTATGAAAAAAAAAAAGAAAAGAATAAGCACTAGATTATAAATACACAAAAGTCAGTTTATTTGCTGCTATCTAGAAGTCATCCAGATATTTGCAAGTGACCTAACTTGCTGACCCTATACTGTAATTAAATATATTATTGGTTTTGCAATTCATAGGCCATAGTCTTTTCATTGTTTCATACTTACGTAAAGAACAATATAGACCCACTTGTTCATACCCAGCACAACAATCTGTCACATTCACAGCTTCTTGGACCATAATAGGATGGTACTCTTCTTTGTAATAGGTTGTGGTGCACATTCTCCAAGGAATCCATCCTCCACATGGTGTTTGTTTCTCATATGATTTTTGATATGCAACTGTTTTGCTCACATTTTTTATCACAGAATAATTGCATAAATGGTAACCAAGCAAAGAGATACTTTTCTCTAAAATAAAGAAAGCAGAGTGATCTATTAGAATGGAATTAGTGGCATAGAAGGTACCTTTCCACCAAACTACTTGGAAACAACTGAATGTTGTTCAAGTTCACTATTGTTAATATAAGATTTTGTTATCCTTGTAGATTTACAATGCTGAAAAATAAAAGGAAGAAGAAGAGAACAATGGTAGGATATAGTTGCAGTGGTAAATGGTATACACCACTACCGTGTTTCCCCGAAAATAAGACCCTGTCTTATATTTTTTTGAACCCTGAAATAAGCGCTTGGCCTTATTGCCATGCACTCAAAAGCCCAATTGGACTTATTATCAGAGGATGTCTTATTTTGGGGGAAACAGGGTAGAAGAACAGAAAGCCCATATTAGGTACAGATTCATTCAGTGGTCACTAAGAGTTGACATTGGTTTGATAGCATGTAATATTTCAATCAATATTTTAATGATTTTGAGTATGGTCTGAAGGTCCAGAAGAAAGAACGCAAGATCATGTTTGATCAACAAATGACAAATGTTAGAAGAAACTATCCAAAATCCACTCAGAACCTTCAGGAATGGGGAGCATAAAATAAAGTAAATAAGCATATAACTACATACCTATTATACAGCAAGCCAACCCAGAACAGACCCAGTCATTAAGCAGAACATGGTAATCTCCTGAAGCAGATAATTTGATCAAGATTTTTTTTCACACAATTGAGAATCTTTGGGATGGCTTTCACACATGTGAAAGAGTTCCGTGGCATATTCTTCTTGATGCTGGTATGTCTGATACTGGCACTCCTAAAACTTTCATGATAAATCATTTAGGCTTGTCTATTATTACCTGTTGTTTACTATTGATACTCGGATATTTTGTCTATTTTGATTGGAGGCCACATTGTTCAAGCCATTCACAAAACAAATTTGCTTCAGTGCAAATGCTATCTGTTCTGAAAAACTTTTACTTCTGAATAAATATCGAAGTTAACAATAATTGCAGTCTAAAGTCCTGCTGGCATCAATTAGGATCCAGCAACAAAATCAAGCACTAAAGATACAGTTTAGAAGTTAGGGCCCAGCTCTCAGTAAACTACTGTTCCCCTGGGCAGAATTGCTAAGCAAAATTTGTTTACAAATTAGCATTTTCAGCTGTATAGCTCTTAGTTACAAGACTTAGCTTGCCATTAAGTTAATTTAAAATGTGCTTTGGTACGGGTGCATGTGGTATGAATGTCTTTCAATTATGAGCTGAATTTTCCACTACAATTACTGGAAATTTATTGGATATTTACAAGGTTTATAATTATTGGCTAATTATCATTTTACCAACTTATCTTTTATTATGACATTGATACTCCAGGCAAATATTATGGCTTTAAAATATTGACACTTTACATTCATTGGTGGCAAATTGTATTGCTCAAGTAACAGTTTTAAGATTTTTCTTAATTTAAACAGTGAAAAACTATGGTTAAATTGCTTTTGTAATATACTACATATACAGTATACAATATATTGTGGCTGTAAACTGCTTATCTTTCTTCATTGTTATTGTTACAATAAAGCCTGTTTATTTGTTTGTTTGTTTGTTTGTTTGTTTATTGGTATTCCGCCTTTATTATTTTTAGAGATAACTTGAGGTGGCGAACATATCCAACACGCCTTCCTTCTCCTGTCTCCCCACAACAACAATCCTATGAGGTGAGGTGAGGTGACTGAGAGAGAGTTAGAAGATTATTGTTTAAAAATCTGGGAATCAAAGGATGTTTTTAGGAAACGTGAATTCTCCAGTCCTCATACATAGGAGTCCCATCCAAAATAGTGATGAATATATTAAATAATCAGATCCATAATATGAATTCATGTGAATGTAATTTGAGGAAGTAAAATCAAATGCAATCCAAATAATTGATTCAACAGAATAATTATAAAATATAACCTCAATGATTATTGCAATATTTTGGATTTCATTACACAGTCCCTTTTACAGAGTTATTAATGGAGAAAAAACAGTGGAGAAAACTTATCACTGCCAAACCATCCAGTAAAAACAATCTTTTAAAGTTGAAAATAAAGAACTACAACTCCCTATCTCATAGCCTCTTTGCACCTGTCTTGATATAACAAATTAGGAAGAGAGGCTGAAATGCTTACCTCTTGGAATGCTAATAGTTGGGGAAGATTAATTTACAACAAATGAGGCAATGCAAGTATTGGAGGAAAAGAAAATGCATTTTTTCTTTTTTTCTTTTTCTTAAAATAAGGCACTCCACCAGAATTGCTTTGTTCATTCTGCTGTCTCAGGCAGTTCTGTGAAGTGAGAATGTGCTTATAAGATTCTAGAACTACAAACTGTACAGGCAAAGCTTTATATCCAGAATCCCTAACAGGGTTCTCATGTATCAGGAGATATGTCCTTTGGCATCCTTTGACAACCTACAGGCACCCTAATTTTGTTTGTTTGTTAGGTTCTTTTAACTTAAAATAGATTAAATGGGATACTAGCATGCTTCAAAGCAAAACATCAATCTCAAGCATGATCTTTATTCCAAGAATACTTTTAGGCCCTGGCTATATTCCAGCCAATCTCAGAAAATGAAAATTAACAAGAGGTACTGTCTTTCAAAATGTATGTATTTAGTTTATACATACACAATTAACAAGACATAATGAAAGGAAGTACAGCTTAATGCCTGGTTTGAAAGTGTGTCCACCAGCCCAGCAAACAAAACAAAACAAAAAGAGATGTTAAATGGTCATTGGAAGGCTAAAAGAGATAGCTGAGAGTAAGCTCAGCAGTTTGACTTTGGTTAAAGATAAAGGGTAAAGATGACTGGAATAGTCATCTTGGCAGCCATTTTGTGAGAATATGTATAACATGCTCTCAAAACTCTAAAATGTCCCCTAGCTCAAAAAAATGGGGATTCCTAAATGATATATACAGAAGTTTCAGCAGCACTAAAGACAATCTTCTCCAAGATTTACATAGTTCACCTAAAAATTCTATACAAATTTAGATGAAACAAAGTCTCACCAAGTTCAGAGAAGAAGGGAAAGAATGTGAGACAAAAGATGTTCACATCTCTTTTACAAAATATCATTTTGAAAGTATAGTCATTGACATCAACGTGTTTGAAATATTAAATCCATGATTACCATTGGGGCTCAGGATGAATGACCATCTGCATTATATGACAAGCAAAATCTATGGTTCTAAATTAAAATTATCCCTGAAATGAAACTACTGTAGTACCATTAGAACTGTAGCATGGTGACTCACCTGTAAAGGTGTTGCTTGCGCTCTCTGCTGAAGTGATGCACAGGATGAAAACAAAAGTTACCAAGACTTTAGTCAATAAAATAAAGGAGTCCCTCATCATTTTTTAATTTGTCTCCGTTCTCTGAAAACAAAAGAGCTGGTAGTATTACATACAGTTATTAGGATATAAAGGAAAACATTCACTGCTTTTCTCCTTTGTATACAGGTATACATTGGTCCTGGAACAAAGAGAGAATTCAGCCAGTAACTTGCTTACATGGGTTTGTTAATGCTTTCCCAAGGGACTGCCTGCATCTAAATTACCCACCCTGGTCCTCAGCAACCTGTTACACTCATATACAGAATAACAATCTGAAGAAAACACTCTTCCATGAACTTAAAAACAAGAGAATGTTTTTGGGAGAGAACCAAACGATGGATAAATCACTTATTAAATTAAATCATTGCATTTTCTCTGAAAACTCAAGGTAGTGGAAATTGGTGTTTTATTTTATCTGCATAACAGTAAACTATGATGACATGTTAGGCTGAAGAAGTCAGGGCTCACATTCACTCTGCCAGCAATATGTCTAAATAGGGATTTGAACTGTGGTCTCTCCAAGTCCAGCATCTTCATCCCTACATTACACTAATAGTGGTTCACTGGACTGGAGGATAGCAGCGCCCTTTCCTTCCCCTTATGAGAGAGGACTCATAAACTGGGGGAAAGTCTAGACAGAACTAAGCAGGAGAGGAAAGAAATAAAATATTGAACAAGTGAAAGGCCAAGATTAAAATTAAAAATATGAAAGTGGCTAGGTATTGCATAACATTTTAGAAAGGGGAAAAGGCTGCAGTTGATTAGGCAACAATGCAAAGTAATTGTCCCCCCTCCCTCCGCCAACCTCAGAGGGAAAAGTTGGTAAGTTTCATATTTGTGTATATTATATTTCTACATAAAGACACTACTTTACAAATTTTCAGCAATCACAATTTCAAGAAAAGCCACAAAAGAAAGGGCAGTTAAACTTTGTATCAATCCAATTCTCTCATAGCACCATAAATTCTAGATCACATATGAAAGTCTTTACAACCTTTTTTCATCTTGATATACATTGGATTAAAGATTTGGGGTTTTTTTAGCGCTTTGCTATAGTAAATCTGGCAGCTAACTGGAAAGATTAAATCAATTTCTTATATTTCACCATTTTTATTTCAGGAGAGAGGGCAGGGAATATGGCCACCACAGTCTTAATATCAGTAATCCAATAACCATTGCCTCTAGAGATGGTAATATGTACTGTCTGTTTGCAACAGCTTCAACATAATCTAGAAATATTTTGATTAATATAGTGCAGTTTTAAGGACTACTTCTGATCAAAGACTACTAACAGAATAATTTTATTTGAAAGAGGTTAGTTCCTCTGTGCTGAGTGGCACTTTCTCCCTAGGATTGTAGCCTTAAGGAATGAGTTGGTTCTGCTTCTATTTTATATTTTGTGTGGTCATGATCTCGGTAGCTTTAGGTCTTTAGAATCTATGCAAATATTTTCCACTTGGGACTGTATTTTTGAGAAAGGTCTTTGGGGATCACATATTTTATCAGGCACTTCCTCTCTGCTGTCTTTCCCATGATTATAAAAGTATACAATATAAGGAACTAAGTAGAAAATCAGCAACTAAAGAGCACCTGAGACAACATTTAAAAGAAAAGTTTTGGATTTCAGTTACAGACAGTTCTGACTTGATATTATTAATCCTTCCATTTTTCTTGTTAATCTAATAACACACAGGAAAAATTAATAAAATTTTCTGCTTTTCTTTTCTGTTCTCATTCTCAGTTCTGGATACATATACAAATTCAGCCTTGTAAAATAATTTTAATTAAGAGCTAAAATAAATATTTAAAGGAATCATATTGGTTGCATTAAAAATAGTTGTTCATATCCTTAGAGGATACTGTGCATTTTATTGCTATGGTAACCATAGTGAATCATGCACCAGTGCCATGGAAACACATCAAGAGTATTCCATTGGGAATTCAAAACAGGTTTTGGAAAACAGTATCTATATATCTATTTTTCAAATATGTTAATATATTCAGTGATTAGGTTGGTGAAGATAAAAATAAGCTGAATTGTAAAAAAGAAAAGAAAAGAAAGGAAGAGAAAGTATCATCTTGGATATCTCAGTGTTATGCTGAATACATATGAACTTCTGTAAATATGAGAACAACCATTGTCCCATTTTACAGAGGATAATTCTCTGGCTACTTTCTACTCTGATTTAAATATAAGACTGGAGAACAAAGAAATTCCCCATCAAAAGATAACATTTGGAGGGCAAACTTAGTAGATTCACAATACATCTGATCGTCAGGTCGTGGTGTGGTGTGGTGTTGCAGATTGTGTGTGTTCCATGTGGGTTTGTGTCTCTTTTTTCTATATCATCAATCTACCCACTTACCTACCTACCTGCATACTCAAATTCATGAGCAAATCTGTGACTTCTGTCACAATTTTTTGAGTTGGACACTCCTTTTCTGTTTTGGCAAAATGCACATAGCCAACATAGTGAAATCTTTTGAATCGTCTTCTGATCATTTAAGGCTCTACCTTTAATAAGCCTTATCCTGAGAAACTCCCACAGCACCTTATTAAATTGTTTATTGTTTCTAGCTTCCTGCTTTCGGTTAAAATATATTACATAAACAATTCTTACAAAAACAAAATTAAAGATGTCTTTTTCAAATGAACTATAAATTATGTAGATTTATGGAACGCCCCTGAACCACTTGCTGTGTCTTGCGTTTGTTTAAAAATTCAAGGACATGTTATTATTTGTATATTTATCAATTCATGGAGTTCCTTCCATTTTTAGAAGGCTCTTCCAAAGGCAACAAAGAGCCAATTCAATAGGATCCATAAAACCCAATAATCTGAAACTATATTACATTATGTTACATCATTTTTAACTTTATATTGTACAATGTCATTAATAACTACTCTCCAAGTCCCCATGGCCTTCCAGAACAGCCAACATCTGGAAGGCAATGAGGATGGGAGCTACCCTTATCTCAGGGGGCACAGCTGAGAACTGTCAAAGAGAATGTCTTGGCTGCCTTACTTCTTGGTAGGTGGAAGCTTCAGTAGGCACTCTCTGTTCACTCAGGCTTGGTGAGTAGAATCAGTTTGGAATATGAGATCTTGTAGACTCCCTAGTTACCTGCCCTAAGCCACTCATAACTGCCTTCAGAAGCAAACCACAAGCTAGAGCAACTCTTCTAGCAAAATTGTTTCGTTGCAAGGCAATAACAGGTCTGTCTCATAAGCAGATGGGACTCTGCAATTTGTATTATTTGAAGTTTCTGGGTGGTCTTCAAAGGCAATCCTGTGAAAATTATAGTAAGTTACATGTGAAGTGACATGAACAAATTGTTAGTGCCCCCTATTGTACAGGGTTCACAACTGAATTTGGGCACAGACCCTACTGGTCATAGCTTCCATCTTCAGGGTCATGTGTTAGAGGATCTCCAAACTGTGAAGTTGCTCTCCATAGGGATGCATAATACCAATAATTTATATCTTATGCTTTGGTATTGCTATTTCATTTGTGTCGTTTCTTTTTTTAAAAGGGGGGGGCTCCTTTTTCTCCTATTAGTATTTCTTGGTTCAGGTTTTTGTTTGTGTTTGTTTGTCTTTAGTCTTTCATTGTTTCTTTCAGTTTATATTTTGTATCTTTTAACAAATATTCATAGATGGTATCTTACATTGGATGATCTTTCCCATTGGTTTTATATGATTGTTAAACAAGTTTGGGGGCGAGGACCAAATTTAGAGCACACAATAATGGAAAACCTGTAGGCCATACCTCTCCCTCCTCACACAACTAACTGGTCCCATTCAGGAAACAGCAGAACTGCTACAAAATGTTGTCTTTTACCCCCAGTCTTCATAGGCAAGCCCAAATACTATGGATAACACTATAAAAACACCTACAAACTCTAGTGTCTATAGAAGGTGGCCATACTTTCTTCACTCCTGTCCTGCCATGAATCATTCTTGAAAGCAATCAAAGGAATTTCAGTGAATTCTGATTGCCAAAGATTTAAATGAACCATTTCTTCTACAGTTCTACGTAACTGTTGTCCCGTCACCTTCCCATTGAGGACAATAGGTATAGCACAGTACTTGTTAATCTTCTTAGTATTTATTGCAGGGTGAACTTGTTCTGCACTGTGCTCACCTATCTGCTAATAATGAAACCGAAGCAGGTCTCTTTAGAAGGGCTGTGCCTCTCGAGGCTGCTGGCACTTTCCCATTTGTCTGTTGCCTGAACCCATCTCCTTGCTTTCTCCCTATCTGCTTTAACTAACCATAAGGAGAGGGTCAAGCACATAAATGACAGAGTTAGGATCAAGAGAAGCTTGGGTTCCACAGCCTCAAAAAGTTCCAGATAATAGCAAAAGGTATTATCTCATCAGGTTTTATCCACCTGGCTGCTAATCTTGAGCACATATGAGCAATTTTATCCATTAAAACGATTAGCAAAAATCGCATTTTAGATCTTATGGCCCATCTCTCCCAAGAACGTTTTCACATCCCTATAAAAATGTAAATAATTTTGAATGGAAGGATTTCCGTGGAATGAACATTTTTCTGCATTTAATTAAGAACATTGTACTTAGGGACATTTTTAGATACCATTTATCTTTTAGTTTCCGGTATGTCTAGCTCTAATTCAGTGAATAAGCTGCTATATCATCAGTTTGGTTTTGCTTTTTATGGGGATACAGTTCTTTGTTTTGTCTTTTATGACACTTATGTTTGCAAAAAAGATTTCTTTGAATTCTGTAATTTTCTTTTTTAATTTATTAGATTTACAGATACAATCGAAGGAAAATAAAAGGAACAAGAATAGATTTATAGTCATTGTAAAATTAATTTAAGAGACTGACATATATTAATCTCATAGTTTTAAGTCACTACCGGTATTAAAATCAGGTTATTGTGCCATTAGTAACTGTAATTGGTATGCCTCAAATTTTAATTTATAAACCAGAATAAAAAAATTACAATAATTTCGGCCTAAGAATATTGAATATAGTTAAATACAAAACTTCAGCTGATAAATGCCCAACAATTCAAAACCTTGCAAGTTGAGTTATAGAGCTACTTGGCATTTGTAAGCAATTATGGAAAACAGCAGTGGCCAAGAGACTGGAAAAGATAAATTCATACTCCAATACCAGAAAAGGGCAGTGGTAAAAAAAATTCCAACCATGAAATACTTGCATTTTCATCATAACAGTCAAGATTTTACAATCCAACTACAGAATGTGGAACAAAAATGGTCAGATACAGAAATTATGTTCAGAAAGCACTTCAGATCACAATGGAAAAAGCAAGATAGTTCCAAAACGACTGGTTTATTGATTGTACAATGGCTTTTGACTGTATAGTCCATAAATATGAATTATGAATAGTCCTTTAAACATGGGTATATCAGACCACTTCACCTGCTCATTAAGGAATGCATGAGAAGACCCAAAGGGAAAAAAATGAAGCAAAATCTAAAGCATACTGTACATGAATCAAAACTGGGAAAGGAATGCACCTAAATGCTTTAACTTATATACAGAATGTATCATGAGAAATTTAACGAGTTCTACATATTGTGGCTGGTTCAGAGCGCTTATGAAATAAAGCTCAACGATAGATTTAATATCTATGTACTAAAAACAGAGACAGGTTAATACTGGTGGGATATTACTAGTAGGGAATCAGATCGCTACTATTATTGTGGAAAAAATACCATAGCGTGGCTTTCTCAAAATACGGAATTCGGCAGCTCTGCTACCTTTCAACTGGACTTCTGACTGTTTTGAGGGCTGTAGGTTGAATCTGCTTTATTTTAGACAAGTATAGATTTCCTAGTTCTTAACCGGTTTTATTCTGTTTGTTTAGACAGGTTGTAAACTTTTTCTTTTTAAACCTAGCATTCTGGAAGAGGCCGAGGGCTGTCACTATAAACTCTCGCCTTTCCCCCCAATTTGAAGGCCTAGACTTGGAAGTTCCTCGGCCTGCCTCCTTCGGGAAAACCGGTCATCTTGGAGCCGAAAACAGTGTGCTTGGAAACTTGCTTCTGCAACCTCAGCCACACCAAAGCTTCGTCCTCTCCAAATCGTTCTTCGGCGCAGGATACCCGGGACCGCCTGCCCCGGTTCTGTCAGCCTCAACGGTAGCGGTCACCCCGCACCGCTTCAGCGCCCCGCAATCTCCCGGGCGGCTCTCCCACGACTCGCGCCGTTGTCTCAGTCGCAGCATGGCCCGGCGGCGCTTCCCAAAGGGGAGAGAGGAAGGGAACCACCGCGCGGGAGAGAAGTCTCCCCTCAGGGCTCTTCGTCGTAAGCCGCGTCGCCGCCGCCGCCGCCGCCGCCGCCGCCCCCCCCCTCTGAGAATCGGGCGCGTTCCCCCTCCTCCATCCGGCTAACCTCGACCAATCGAAAAGATGCGCACGTGATAAGCGTTCCCAACGATGACTTCATCCCTGGTGTGGGATGACGTCAAATTCAAGATGGATGGAATCACGGCGGTGGCGGCGGCGCGCGCGGGTGAATCGTAAAAGGAGACGGCCGAAGGGGGAAGGAAAGGGGGTGCGCGGAAGGTAAGTAAGAGACCCCAGGTGTTGCTCCTTTAAGGTGGGACTCCTCCTGGACAAAGGTTCGGGTTTCCCCGTGCACAAAGGCGTCTTTTCCTGACGTAACTCTGAGGTATATTTTTCCCCTACCGAGTAGGGCTGCGGTCTTAAGCTCCTGTGTGCGCCTGCGCCAGTTACAAAACGAGTTCTTACCCCTTCACAGCGCATGCGTGGGTCCCAATAGACGCGTTCACGCTGTGGCATACATTCACGTCGTTGCTTTTATTAGTTGCCTAGCGCGCATGTCTGTTGCCCATTTTTAGCTCATAGATGCTTTCTTTTCTGTGTTGCGCCTGCGCTTTGCTCACATACAATAGTGTTAACCGCCTACGCGGTTAGTTTAGGAATAATAATTCGGGTGGGGTATAATTGAGCGCAATGAGCATGCGCCGAAAATGAATGTGCAGTAATGAGTTTTGAATCGTATGATGTCATTTTGGGCAACACATAATTGGGCCAGGCTCGTTCTCCGCGGAAAGGAAGGGTGGGTGTTGACGTCTTAAGTTTCAGGGTTCATTACTACTTTATGCTTTTTGTTCCTATCAGTGCAACCATTTCTGAGCCCTCAAGTGTTCAAGTTCAGCTCCTAAAATTCCCAGACAGGATAGGAATTATTTATTATTTATTTATTCATTTATTATGAATAAATAATTATGAAAGTTAAAGGTCAAAATACCTGGGGGACATTATAATTTGAGAAAGTTGTGTTAGCCAGAGATAACAAAATTTGAATTGGGAGGCCTTGGGATGCAGCCTGTGTACAACTACAAGTACTTCCTTTAAACTTGTCTTCCCTAACTAATATTCTCAAGGGGTATTTAACTTATACTGTGATGATTGGGAATTATACGAATAATGTCCTTATACGTTTTAGAAGAGCATCTGTTTGACCTGTATATGGGCTACTTTTCACATATTGCAGTTTGCTAGGAAACCAAACATGATTAGAAGCACTGCTTTCATTAAAGACTTTTGAAAAGGATGTTTGCCTCCTGGTGAAAATCAATCTGTAAGGGGTTTTGAATTTCATGAATGATAACTGATTGATTATGTTTCTAGTGTCAGTACTACTAAGGACTGATTAGTTGCAGCTGAGTGTAAACAATTTCATATTTATATCATCGGCCAATACGTATTTCTGTAGAAGCCCACTGGATAAAATACAGAGAAGACAAAATCTGTTGCAATTATTGGGAAGGAGAGGGAGCTGAGAGGTATGGGGGAGATTTGTATTTGAACAGTACAGAGAGAGTCATGAATCGCAGTAGACCAAGGATAGGAAGTCTGCAACTGTCTATGTATCTACAACTATAATTTCCACAGTCCCTTGTCACTGATCTTGCTGCCTACAGATCATCATGAGTATTGCAGTTCAAATTAACTGGCAGCCTTTCAGCTCATACATTTTTTGTTCTGGTCTCCAGCAGCAACCTATTGCAGAGAGAAGGCAAATTCAGGAAAATAAGATCCACTACAACAGGGGTGTCAAACCAGGGGTGAAATTCAGCAGGTTTGGATAGGTTCTATAGAACCGGTGGCAGCGATTATGCGCAGTTCGGAGAACCAGTAAATCACACCACTGACTGGCCTCGCCCCGCCCCTCCCACTCACTCCTCCTCTCCTCCTTCTCGGGCTCATACACACAGAGCAAACATGAGAAGGAGGCGAGAAGCAGCCAGGTTGAACGCTAGAAGACTTGGCCGAACTTTTCTGTCGGTTCTGTGGTCGTGGCTTGGTGGTCGTGGCCAAGCCATGTCCACCAAGCTACGCCCACAGAACCGGTAGGGGAAAAAATTGAATGTCACCCCTGTGTCAAACTCAATTTCATTGAGCGCCGCATAGGCATTATGGTTGCCTTCAAAGGGCTAGTAGTCGAGTCACCATGACTAGGTGGGCGTGGCTGGTTGTGCGTGGCCTGCTTGATGCAGCAGCATTGTCCACCTATGGGGGGGGGCAGGCAAGGCTGGAAGAGGGGATCCGGAGGTCTCTAGCAGAGGAAGACGAGATCAGGGTGAGTGCCAAAGCCTAGTCCATCAGAGGAGCCTCGCCATCCCTCTCAGGCCACATGGAGGATCCCTGGATGGCAGCACGGGCTGCGGAGGACAAGCACCCAACCCGGCCCTCCAGCTCCCGAGGCACCGGGACCGCACAGCCCAGCCCACCCCCGCTTACTCAAGGGGACACCCAGCTGCGCTTATCTCCTTGAGGCTCCTGACGCTGTGCTCGCTCTCTTTGGCCAGGTTGCTCATGGGTGTGGGAGGGAAAAGTGAAGTCCACTGTCTTTCCATGCAAGGAGACCAGGTTTTGTAACCAAAGCATCCTGAGCGATAGGATGGGAGACAGACAGGACAGGACAGGAGGGGGCAAGGGGATGGCGAAAGGGCAGCAGGACTGCTGGTGGCCAAGTGCTAAGGCAGGACTTCCCTCAGACCCTCCCTCTCATTCCAATCTGCCTCCCTCCCTCCCTCCCTCCCTCTCTCTCTCTCTCTCTCTCTCTTTCTTTCTTCCCTTCCCTTCCCTTCCCTCCTTTCTTCCCTGTCTCCCTTCTTCTCATTCCCATCTCCTTCCTCTCCCTCCCTCCCTCCTTCTCATTCCCATCTCCTTCCTTCCTTCCCTGCCTCCCTCTCTCTCATTCCAATCTCCCTCCCTTCCTCCTTCCCTCCCTCCTTTCCTTCCTTCCCTGCTTCTCATTCCCGTCTCCTTCATTCCTTCCTTCCTTTCCTCCTTCCCTGCCTCCCTCCTCATACCATCTCCCTCCTTCCTCCCTCCCTCCCCTGCCTTCCATCTCATTCCCATCTCCTTCCTCCCTCCCTCCGTGCCCAGAAAGGGATGAGGGGAGGGGGAGAGGTTGGCAGTGCTGCCAGTGGCCGTGCCAATGGTGGCTGTGGCTTTCCCATGTGGGGGCTGGGGCAATCCCAGTGAAAGGGAAGCGCTTGTGGGCCATGGAGGCGCTGGTGGCTTGCACAGCGCTGATCTACAACTTCGTGGCGGCCATGGAGGCTGGAACACGGTCAGTCTTAGATCCCCACCCCCTGGGCATGCGAACAGGAGGCGGCGAGCACACGGGGCCAGGCATCCCCGATGACTATCTTGCCCCGCAGGCTGACCATGTTCTGAGTCCTTCCCTTTCACCGGGATGCCAGGCCCCGAACGTTCGCTGCCTCCTGTCCATGCGCCCACAGTGGGATGGGCCGAGGCAGCAGGGGCCGGCCACTCATCTCCAGGGTGGCTCCTTGGGCCAGATCTAACCACATTGTGTGGCCTTGTATTTGACATGTCTGCACTACAACCTTGAGCTAAATGAGCTCTCAACTGCCTCCTAATCTGCCTTGCATTTAAGAATATGATCCTACCCTACAACTACAGTTAGCAACTCTACTTTTAATGCCTCAGTGGTGCTGATATTAAAAATAGTTTGAAAACAACATAAGATACCATTATTTACATATATTAAGCAAAAAAAAGTCCAGATATGTTGGACAATAAACCTTAGATGTTTAATCCAATGCAAAAAAATTGAGAGCTCTTACAGTTTATTTTCAGAGGACCTGCACAATTATCGATCATATTTAGCTAGTCCCAAGTAAAGTTGAGGAGGCATTAGCAAATAAGAAAGAGTTCCAAGGTTAAGAAGAAACTATGTTGGGCAGAGCCATGTGACTTACAGTAGTAATAAAGTCTGTTTGTCAGTGTTGTTTCTTTTAGAAGTACAGATGCAAAATTTGAGTGGGAATTCACATACCTGGCTGGCTCAAACATTAGAGGCTATAGTTGGAAGTGAATCCAACCAGGGTAGTTCTGTTCTGGGATTCACAAACAAGTTCACTTAATTTCAGTGTTCCAGTTAGGACTCCTCAGATGTCATTTAAATAACATAGACAATAGCTGATTTAGCCCAACTGTCTGTCAAAGGAAAGTCTAAGTGCATACAGCCATTTATATATATGCTGAACCTGAGATTCAAAAGAGCAATTATTTGTAGCAGGTGGGTGAATTATTTCTAATGGGCATGAACTGAGCACTCAGAATACCTAACACATGACTAGGGTTTGTTTATCATTGTATCCAGAAAAAAAAGCTGACTATGATTTTCTAATTAAATCTGTACAGTATTCTACTTTTTTTATTACCTGTTGGGTTCAGTTTATGGTTTTTTTTTAATTGATCATGTACCATCAAGTCAGTTACATGTCTTAGCAACCACATAGATTTAATTGCAAATCATTTTATATTTTGTATCCTTTGTTTTTTGGGGGGAGGGGGATGTAAAATACTAGAGTAGATCAAATTGCCTTCTGCTCAATGTTCATTGATGCCTTTGTCATTGTCACTACAACGATCATTTGTCTCCAGCATTTTCCTATATCACTGATGCCCAATATAGGTGCCTTCTTGCTTTAGCTGGACATGTGAGATGACTTTCATGAAGGGAATATACACATGTACACACATACACACATTTACTTGGCATGCATTCCTGGCTTTCTTTGCTCATGCTCTTCCCTCCCAGGAACACACACATACCCTGCCATGATCAGGCACCATAGCAGGAGTTAAGGGCAAGGAATTGTTAGTGTAATTAATCATAGGAAAATACAATCAAAACATGAATTAAAAACAGTTAAGATATTAGATATATTAAGCAGTAAGTAGCAGTTATCAATTCACATTTCTTTGGGCCAAACTGAGATGTCCAAAAGCTTGTCTGACCAAATATTTTTTACAAGAAGAACATCAAATATTGAATTAGTTTGGCTTCTTTAACCAAGAGTTCAAAAATCTAGAAGCAGTCCCTGAAAATGTCCTCAGAAATGTACTGTACTGAGGGTAGGACAGAAAAAGGAAAGGTTTTTTTTTGAAGATTCTTGAAATACAATCAGACTCATCTGAGAATGAATCTAATTCCATTGCTTCCAAGAGTTAGAAGTTATAACCAACTACTTTGAACTGTTTCCAAAACAGATTGTTTCCTACTGAAATTGCATTCTGAAAAGAGAAGTCCTCAAGAAAACCATTTTTAGTATGGTTATTCTTACATGTTCAAGGAGCGGTAATTACTCAGAAAATTCTTTTGGATGTTAATTTTGTTTTACAATAAACATAATTTCTTTTTTCCCCATAACAGACTACATGACATAAAGGCTTCAAAGTCATTGCCAATTAAGGAGTAAATGCAGTTCTGAATCTAAGATTTCTCTTGTTTGGAAGTGTTTTCAAGAAGAAGAAAAAAGCATTTCTGGTACGTTCTATTTATTTTTAGTAGTATGAATTTAGGATTAAATTTCTTGATTTCCTTTGGTATTTCAGTTGTTAAAGAATAAGACCTTTTGCAGATGTAAGAATGAACCATCTTTGAACATTACTGGAAAAAAGTGCAAAGAGCCTAGTTCCACTTTTCTCTTCCGCATAATTGTGAAGGGAGACTACTTTAAACTATTTAGACTCCCCATTACATCTGAAAATGGGGAAGAGGATTATAACAAATTTGGAGCAGAAAATAGAGACTCGGGGCTATGACTACAACAGACAAGAGAAGAAATAGGAAGGATGCTTGCTGCTTACATTCATATAATACTAAACTTGTTCTAGTATTATATCAGGTCAAATGCATTTCCATACATTGTTCCATACTTACATATTGCAAATGAATATGCTGTGTATATCCATTAAAAAAGATCTCATGAATCAACTCAGCAATTACAATGAAAGGCAGAAAATAAGATATTAAATAATAAATAAGTATGTTGGATCCCATGTAAATATTTCAGCCAGCGACTAGCCGAAGAATGTTTTTTGAAGGACTGTCTACCAGATCATTATCCAGATAGAGTGATAGTATTTTCACCTTTGATGCAAAATGCAGTTTCTGTATTTTACAGCAAAGAAGGCACTAAGAACAGAATTAAGTCTCTGACAATGCTATAATTGCCCAAATGTGATATTGGTATACAGTTAATTTCTCTAGTATTGAAGCAACCTTGTGTACTTGATTTAGATCACAATATCTACAAAAAGCAGAAGAACTACTAGAAGACAAAGAATCTTACATCCCAGTGAACACTAATGCAACACAAAAACTAGAAAATCAGATCAAGAGAACTATCAATGACCTCACTAAGAAAGGCCAAATTACCAAAGATAAACAGTGGCAGATGAGAAGCAGTGGACCCATCCTTTCACTCTTCTACAGATGCCCCAAAATACACAAACCTGACATACCTCTCCATTCAATCGTATCATTAGTGGGGACCCCTACCTACAACATCACAAAAGAATTAACAAAAAAAGCTTTGGCACCTCACAAGAGGAAGCAAACATTCCATCAACTTTCCACTACAGTGCCTTCAAACAATCAGAGACGTGACTATAGATGAGGACAAAATCATGGTCTCATTTGATATCACAGCTCTGTTCATGTCCATAGATTCGGAATTAGCCAAAGAATTTATGACAACATTGTTCCACAGCACAGTTGATTTAACCAAATTACACAGAGATTGAAACACCCAGGATTATGGATCTTATAAACCTCTGCCTAACCACATATTCCAATTTGATGGACAAACTTACCAACAAATTAAAGGCACACCTATGGGATCACCACTTTTAGGACTTATAGCAGAGGTCGTTATGTAACGTCTAGAAGCTATAGCACTTCCACAAATACAACCCAAAATATGGATCACATATGTAGATGAAATCTCTACCAATAAAAGAAGACTAATTAGAGAACATCCACAGAACCATCAACAACATTTTCAAAGGAATCAAGTTTACTAGAGAAGAAGAAAACAACAAATTGCTACCTTTGCTGGACATCCTGATCAGCAGAGACCACAGTGGCAAACTGGAAATACAAGTGTACAGAAAAACTATCCACACCAACCAAGTGCTCCACTAAAAGCAATAACCCAACCTCCCACAAGAGAAACTCTGTAAGAACTTTATTTAGATGAGCACAAACTCACTGCAGCAACCCTGAACAGCAGAAAAAGGAAATAGAGTATTTATGCAACATATTCCAACAAAATGGATATCCATGCAACTTTATCAAAAAGTGCCTGACCACTCAACCCAATACATCACAACCAACACAAGCCCTAAAAAGAGTAACACTGCCATACATCAATAATGTCTCAGAAATCACCAACAGACTACTGCAACCACATGGAATCAGCGTAGCACACAAGCCAACTAAAGCCTTTTAAAATATCCTAAATAAATCAAAAGACCCAGCAGCCCCAAAAGAAAAAACAGTAGTTATCTACAACATACAGTATAATGATTGCAACAACCACACATAGGACAAACAGGCAGAAGACTGGCAGAATGCATCCATGAACACCAGCTAGTGTTCAAAATACATGATGAAAACTCTTTAAGTTCATAACATATGGACAGACATAACCATAGTCTCAATTGGGAAACTGATCATCCTAGACCAAGCCAAGTCCAAAAATGATAGGGAATTTCTAGAAGTTTGGCACTCTGACAAGAGACACATAGACATAAACAATATATACTATGCAAAAGAGACAATCAACAAGCCAAAAAGAGAACAAAAGAGACCAAAGCACCTCCCTACCAGCAATTAGCACCTAGATGAGCATAGATTAACACATGATCAACAATTATCTTAGTTCAGATTCAACCCACATATAGTACCCCTTGTTCCACTTTATTAAACTGGGATTATTTCCTTTGTATTTAGAATTAAATATGAATTCAAAAGAAGCCTTTAAACATTTAACCAGTTTTACTTTCAATTCAGTCTTTATTTTTGTCAGGTTTTACAGAGATGTAGTGAAAAGCTAAAACTTTTTTGTTTTGTTTGCTAAATATTTAAATTATCTTATATATGCAGATAAAATCAAAGTGGACTTTTTCTCCTTGATTGTGCATTAGGCTGATTGTACATTGTACTACATTTTACATATATATCTATATATACTATATTGATTTAATTGATACAGAATGTTACGCATGTTAAAAATCTAAACAAAATATATTAAGGCCATGTTATGCTTTGGAGATATTATTTTTAAAATGCTCTCTTTTACTTATTTTTATTCCATCTAAATTATTTTGTGAATGTGAGTCTGTCTTTTTTGTCTTTCAGATAAACTTAATCATGGATGGACTTTTGCATTATATAAATCCCGCACATGCTATTTCTCTTTTAAGTGCTTTAAATGAACAGCGTCTGAAAGGACAACTTTGTGATGTTGTTCTCATAGTAGGAGATCAAAAATTTCGAGCGCATAAAAATGTTCTAGCTGCCAGCAGTGAATACTTCCAGTCTCTATTCACTAAGAAAGAAAATGAGTCTCAGTCAGTATTTCAACTTGATTTCTGTGAACCAGATACCTTTGATAATGTATTAAACTACATTTATTCATCATCTTTGTTTGTTGAGAAAAGCAGTCTGGCTGGTGTGCAAGAGGTAGGCTACAGTCTTGGAATTTCCTTTCTTACTAACATTGTATCTAGAAGTCCTCAAGTTCCTTTGCCTGCATGTCCGATCAAGAAAATATTATTCCAAGAAGATGATGAAAGTGGCTCCCAGAAAAGAAGTGTCATTGTTTGTCAGAGCAAAAATGAAACACAGGGGGAAAATGTTGGTCAAACCTTCCATGATATAAGCCATAGTTCTAATTTTCTGTCATCGGTTGCTATCAAAACTAAGTGGTCACAACAGTCAACTGAATTTCAACATAGCCTATCACTAAATGAAAAGAGATGGTTGAAAGATAGTTCTTTAAGATACTCAAAGACCCATGAATCTTCAGTTACAATGGATGATCAAAGTAGAATGAAAAGAAATGCAATATTATCACAGAAATCTTTTGTAGAGAAAGAACTGGCAGTTGATGAACTAGGAGAAAGTGATCAACTATTAAGAGGAAAGGCAGAGGAAATATCCTTGAAACAGGTTTGTCCACCTGTTGAATCTGTATGCAGTTCATCAGAAGCCACATTTTTGCTGAATGAAAGAAAGAAAGGAACTAGTTCAGGTGAAGACAGGAATTTACTATACTATTCAAAATTAGGATTAGTAATCCCATCTAGGATAGCTGGTCCTGAAAGCCAAAGTACTGACAGGAGTGGACCACTTGTAAAAAGTCTTCTTCGAAGGTCATTGTCAATGGATAGTCAAGTTCCTATATCTTCACCTTCTATTGATTTAAAGCTTTCTCAAGGATCTTCAGTGGGGAACAATGCACAAGGAATAATGTTGAATGTAATATCACAAAAGTCATCCATGAAAGATACTTCAGAAATAGCAGCTTCTGATGATAAGACACAGATAATGCATCCACATCGTCTCAGATCCTTCAGTGCTTCTCAATCAACAGACAGGGACATGAATTCTCAAGAAGTACAGATTAAAATGGAACCTAGCAGTCCACTTTCAGATCCATCTGAAATTATAAGAATTACAGTGGGAGATACTTTATCATCTGTCAACAAAAGTGACTGTTTTAAGACTGAAGATGACCACAGGGAACTCACTAACTCTTTTAAAGCAGAAGATAGTGAGCTCAATAGACTTCCAGCTAAAAGAAGATTTCAAGCAGACAGAAGGCTACCACTCAAAAAAATGAAGGTAGACCAACATGTTTCCCCAGAGTCAGAGGACAATTTTGAAGAGAATTTGAATCCTGTACCCTTTGTTGATTTCCCAGATTCTGTTGTTAGCAGAGATGAATGTGGTGAACTGGAGGAAACAAAGCCTAACAAAAAATTTAAGTGCAAACACTGTCTTAAGATTTTCAGGTCAACAGCAGGCCTACATCGTCATGTCAATATGTACCACAATCCAGAGAAACCATATGCTTGTGATATTTGTCATAAGAGATTTCACACAAACTTCAAAGTTTGGACCCATTGCCAGACACAACATGGAATTGTAAAGAACCCCTCGCCTGCTTCTAGTTCACATGCTGTCTTAGATGAAAAATTCCAGAGGAAATTAATTGATATTGTAAGAGAACGGGAAATTAAAAAGGCTTTGATTGTTAAATTAAGACGTGGAAAACCAGGGTTTCAGGGACAAGCTAGTTCACAAGCTCAAGTCATCAAAAGGAATCTGAGGTCAAGAAATAGAGGAGCTTACATTTGTACCTACTGTGGGAAAGCATATCGCTTCCTGTCACAGTTTAAACAGCATATAAAAATGCACCCAGGAGAAAAACTGGTTGGAGGAAATAAAACTCTTATTAAACCAAAAGAAGATAGTCGCATTGAAAGCCCAGTGGAAAACAAAAAAGTTTATCAATGTCGTATTTGTAATGCTAAACTTTCGTCTCTTACTGAACAAGGAAATCATGAGCGGCTGTGCCGGAAAGCAACTGTTTGTGCTTACTGCAGTCTTCTGTTTTCTTCTCCAGAACTGAAGCATGATCATGAAGTCACATGTGAATATAAGAAGCTCACTTGCTTGGAGTGTATGCGAACTTTTAAATCCTCCTTCAGTATTTGGCGCCATCAAGTTGAGGTGCACAATCAAAATACTATGGCTCCGACAGAGAATTTTTCTTTACCAGTTTTGGAGCACAATGGTGAAGTCAGTAATGCTTCAAAACCACATTATCAAACAGAGCCTAACAAAATTGGCAGCTTTCTTGCAGCTAAAGAAGATGGTGTATTTAGCGATTCCTCAGAGCAAATCAATTTTGATTCAGAAGATTCCTCATGCCTTCCTGAAGACCTTAGTGTTTCCAAACAGCTGAAAGTTCAAATCAAAGAAGAACCTGTGGATGATGTAGAAGAGGAGATCTCTGAAAGCAGCCGGGAACCAAAGGAAGGCAATGCTAACAAGGAGACTGGTTTGTGGCCCTGTGAAAAGTGTGGAAAAATTTTCACCGTGCACAAGCAGCTAGAGCGTCATCAAGAGCTTTTATGCTCGGTGAAACCCTTTATTTGCCATGTGTGCAATAAGGCTTTCCGAACCAATTTCCGATTGTGGAGTCATTTCCAGTCCCATATGGCACAAGCTTCAGAAGAACCTTTGCGAAAAGAACCTGAGATGTGCTCTTCTGCTAATTCTCCTTCACCACCACCTTTGCCTCCACCCCCTCCGCTTCCCAAAATACAGCCTTTGGAACCTGATAGTCCTACAAGCCTGTCAGAAAACCCTTCAGGGAGTGAGAAATTATTTGTTCCACAGAAGTCTGACACACTTTTTTATCATGCTCCACCACTGTCAGCTATCACATTCAAAAGACAGTATATGTGCAAACTTTGCCATAGGACATTCAAAACTGCATTTAGTCTTTGGAGCCATGAACAGACACACAATTAAAGAAAACTTTTAAAAGAGTGCCTACAGAAAGTTTCAAATATCTGTTTAATTTCTGTGATGTTTCTGAACTTGTATCACTGAAAGTAGATTTTATATATATATATATA
>QLTV01000402.1:1083067-1101391 GCA_003457575.1 Thermophis baileyi
TCCCGCATCTCCAACTTCACGCGGGAGAAAACCCGAATAACCACAGACCTACATATATATATTGCTTGTAATAAAAGAAAAATCAACATACAGTTTATTTACAACAGTATAATGATTTTTTTTCTATTTTACAAACAAAGGCATTGATTTATTGCTCAGATCTACATTTTATTAAATATAGTTCATACATTCTAATTTAGAGCTTAATATGAGATAAAGATTCAAAATTAAAAATATCACTAACAATATGGATATTAGGATACATGTAACTACTATTTAGTTTAGTTTAATTACTATTTGGAAATTCATACCATATTTGCAAAAATGACACTTGAAATTAAAGTTCATTAAATAACTGGAATTCTACCCTAGCAAAGATGTATCATTATCTACATATGAATGTAGATCCTAATTCTAAACTTGCATGCCTAAGTAGCAAATACATATGAACATTGTAGCATTTTAACAAAAAACTTGGTTTTGTTTTTATAAAGTGGAATGGATAACAGTAGCCCAAGTGGTTCAGAAATGTCTTCAGTTATTTAATTATGGATACTGGATACTCATAAGTAACATTTGGCTTAGTGAAAGGTAGCTTTTTATCATCTTCCAATAATTGCATATTGAAAATCATATCCCATTTTTCTAAAGGTGCATCTGCTTCTCCCATCTTTCCTAATTATGGAATCAATGTTCAAGTTTTTGTAGGAGAAAGCACTGCTGCCTCTGGCACTGTAAAATAGCTGAATATATCCAGTAATCCTCATAAAACCACAACAGCCATTGAGCTCAGCAAATCCTAATAAATCCTACCTGCCAATACAGTCAAACAGCCAGTATTTTTTATTGTGAACTACATCACACCCTTTTAATTATTAAGATTTCATCATAAGATGATCTTGTGTTTTCTTTGAATGACGTACCTCTTGGATTATATGTAGACAGAAATAGAGGGGGGGTGTTAGTGGTGGTTCTGCAGTCATATGTAATTAAATTGAATTTTGAAATTACAAGATATACCAAACCAGGTCCTTTAGAAGCTACCATAGACAATATGGTCTTAAATTGATAGTCAATTATTAATCTTTAATTAAAATTAATTGAGCCTTAATATTTTAGCTTGTGCTTGTTGTGTTAAAAGAACACTGTTTACATTTTATTGCCTGAATGTTGGATACAATTAAAGCACACTAATTTTCTTCCTCCTGCAATGGCAATTATCTAATCGGTATTAAAACCAAATATATTGCTGACACAAATGCAACAGGGGTCATTTTTAATAGAATAGCTGGGTTAGCTTATGTTTCCCAGTAATAAAGGAAGATGAGCACTCCATAAGGTTCTAAATTTATTAACACTTCATATACTGAAAAAGATATCTAAAATTCGACTTTCCAAGGTTGATTAAAGTTATTTTACTTTTTTAAAAAAAGCCATTGAATTCAGTAGATCCAAATAGTACCCTATTCACAGTTTTAGCACTTGCATGGTAAGCTGTTGAGATATTAAAATTTCCAGATTTTTTTATAGTTGTATATGAATTGTGTGGAATGCATGAAGTTTGTATTTCTGATGAGGGTTTTTTATTTATAGTACTTTACTCTTTATTGTCCTTAGATGATTACACACACAACCAGTTTCATTTTGAGTGTCTGTAAAGTGATTCTGTATAGCCAATAGACAAAATTTAAATGCTTGACAAAAATAGATCTTTTTAAAAAATGACAAAAGGCCTACTTTTTTATGATATTGCTGTCTAATTTTGGGGACTGCATTAGAAAAGCACATGTCCAAGAAATAACCAGGAATATAATTTAAATTCTATTTTGAGTTTTTTCTGGTTTTAAAGTAAAGATATGTAATATAAATCTGAAAGCTGTTGTTATAATTATGTATATCTTGTATACAGTAGTTTACTATGTTAATTTTAAAGTAGAAATCTAACTTTTTTAGAATTGAAAATTCCTAATTTCAAATTCTTTTAATGTAATGTTGCTGTTTTGTATTACTTTTCTACTGTATGTTTTAATTATATAGTTCTTTATTAAGAAAATATGGAGTAAAATAAACTTGTTCTCTAGAGTGATTCTGTCTCATATTAAATATCATAGCAATATTCCAGTTCTTAATAACAAAATAAAGTCCTTGTTATTTAAGTGTGACTGTCTACAGATCAGGTTCTTATATCATCATCACTCATGATTTGCTCTACCATGGAATTGACATACCATACTGCGTGATAAAGAAATAATTTATAAATCACAATGGCTGGTTTCATGTAAGATATTATACCAAAATCACCAAACAGCATTATGTCTTGGTATCATAAAATGTCACCCTGTCCATGACATGTTTACTTGGGATAAAAACTGCAGAGTAACAGTTATATTTTATTCAGGCTGCTCAGATATAAACCCTAAAGAGTTCAGTTAAGCATACTCACAGATAACTATTAGACTTCATCCCCCATACATAAATGGAGGATTGAAACTTAGACTATAAGCCACAGGTCTTCAAACTTGGCAACTTTAAGACTTGCGGACTTCAACTCCCAGAATTCTCCAGCCAGCTATGCTGGTTGGAAAATTCTGGTGGTTGAAGTCCGCAAGTCTTAAAGTTGCCAGGTTTGGGGACCCCTGCTATAAACCATGCACATTTAACTGAATATATCCTACTAAATGTAGTTAGATATTTTTTCAATTAAATTCAGAATCGGATACCAATTTTTCACATAACCTTAAGAGATAGCTAAATGAGAAAGTAGCACATATAAATTATTATACCCTTCCAAATAGTTCTTCATAATCACACTACATATTGTTCTTCTACTACCCTTTTGGATTATCAAAGTTATATGATCTGGCATGAGAATCTGAAAGTGATTGCTCAAACTTTAGTTCTCCAACATTTAGCAGTGGCTTGACTGCCATCTATTGGTTAATCGTTCAATAAATCAATAATTTAGGAAAAGTTATTTAAAAATATATCACCATTTCTGATAAGCAATAACTAGAATTTGAAAGCAACAATTAATCATGGTTTCAATTTAGGCTGGTGCTAAGCAGAAATGGTGATTCTGTATTCAGACAATAGCAAAACAACTAACCATGGATATGGAATCATGCAGGATAAAAGTACAGAAATTTCCATGAATCATCATCATCTACCTCTTGTATCATCTATCTATCTATCTATCTATCTATCTATCTATCTATCTATCTATCTATCTATCTATCTATCTATCTATCATCTATCATCTACCATCTGTATTGTGTGGGGGGGTGGGGGGTTGTTTATAAAATAAAGTCAAAAAGTTCTGGTCCCATGCTCTGGAAATTTGTGAATTTGTTGTGAATCCTGAAGATCTGAGCTTCCTTTCTCTGGCCCAGCATATCAATCCCCTTCTGTGGTGGGCTGGAAAAATGAAACCTGGATCTTTGGGATCCAAACTTCCTTGGAAGAAGCTCGGACCTTCCAAAGAAGCTTGGACCTTTCTCTGGCCCTGTGTTCCAGATCTCTTCCTCACAGAGGGGAACACCTGCAGTGGGCTGAAAAAACAAAACTCGAATCCTAACAATCCGAGTTTAGTTTATCCAGCCCAACAGAGTACCAGTAATTCCCTTCTGCACATAGAGGGAACTGCCTGCCCTCTTTCAGCAGGCAGATCTTTCACTCCATCCATTTAATGGGGTTGCTAGCAACTGTATCTTGGAGGGCTGGGATAGCAGTCATTGAGTGAGGTAATCATTTGGGCACCTCTCTTAATGACCAAAACAATTTACAATCCAAATTCCAGACCCAATTGTGGTCATAAGTCAAGGATTACCTATGGTCTGACTTCTGTTGAAGGGAATATGCAATAAATCGAACTTTTTAAAAAGTTTTCAAAGTGCTCCAAATAGGCTTCCAGGGACAGACTGGAAATGGCTCTGCAAAAAGTGGAGCCAATGTTTCTAGCTAAGAACAGAGAACCAACAAGTAGATTGGCTCTCTGGACAAAAAGAGGATGTAAGATCACCCAAGCTGTGCTCCACAGTTACTTCTTACAAGACGACTGCAAAGCAGCCATCTCCAGAAACAAGGGAATTTGCCATATTTGCTCAGCTACAAATCAAGCAGGAAGGAAGGAAGGAAGGAAGGAAGGAGGGAAGGAGGGAGGGAGGGAGGGAGGGAGGAAGGAAGGAAGGAAGGAAGGAAGGAAGGAAGGAAGGAAGGAAGGAAGGAAGGAAGGAAGGAAAAGAAAAAAACAAGTTCACACTTTTCTTGCTGATCACTTTCAGAAATTGCCTATTAATTGCTCTAAAAAAGTTAAATACCTTCAGAAATGTCAAGGCTGGAAACACAGAGTGAGTGCCTTCTATCCTTAATATAAGAAAATAAAAAAAATAATTGTAAACTTTGAGAATTTTAATAAATAGAAAATGGAAGACAATGATTTGGCTACAGAAAGTTTAAAATGGGTTAAGGGCTCAGAAAACATTGGATTTTGAATATTAAGACTTTGAAATTAATTTTAAACAAATGCATTTTTGTGGGAAAGAAAAACTGTTTTTGATATTGGAGATATCAAAATTTATGATGGTGTTCAGAATCATTTTTGAGGAACTGCATTAGGATGCTGAATCAATGTCAACTGTGTTGTGTCTTCTTGGGAACAGTTTGTTTCCAGAAAAAGAGGCTATAGAAAAAGATATGCAAGAAAGTTTATCTGAGAATAATATGAACAAGAATTTGAATAAGAATTTGTCATTAGACATAAAATTTGTCTAATGACATACAAAGGAAGCTGTTTAAAGTTTTGAAGAAATTTGAGACAAGGATCAACAATCTTCTGAATGGATTAAAGAGCAAGATTGATTTATATATATAAAAAGGAACACCAGGTTGGTTTATTTAATTAGGATTAAAATGGGACAGGTTATTTTGTATGGTTCTTTTCAAATTTGCTGATATCTGGACTGGAAAAATATTCTGCACTGGGTTTGCTTACAGTTAACAAAGTGTTTAAGCCTTCTTCCCTGGAGTTTCAGTATCTGTCCTAATCTGAGAGCATTTAAAATGGCTTTGTATCGAACTGTCCTTTCATTTAAAGTAAGAGATATTTGTGAGCTTGTTCTCTTTAAGGGAGAAATTGTCCCTCTTTGTCATATTAAATTTTATTTACTTTTGTTCATACTAGGATACTGGAACCACTTTATGCCTTCTAAATATGCATTTGCTTACAATTAAGAATCAAGATGTGGAATGCCGAGTTCTAGATCTGTTAATCAATGTAATCAATCTATGTTTGGGCTCTGTTTGGACTTTTTGCTGATACCTGGACTGGAGAAGATGTTTCTTATTGGATTTGCCTAAAGTTAAGGATGAGTTATGGGATGAAGAGTTGTACATCTGTTAATTAAAAGGAGATGAAGAGAGTACTTTTTTTTCTCTTTTTTCCCCCTTGTATTCTTGCACCCTTTTCTTTATTTTTTAATTTGTTTTTTATTATTGTAAATACAGTATTTAATAAAATTATTTTAAAAAGTACTCCAAATAGAGATCAAAGTCATGTTTTACTTAAATTAAGTTCCAAGTTATGTACTCTCTTAATGCAGACTTCTGAAATTGGGTAACTTCCAGATGTGCTAGGAATGTTGGCTGTGATGCTGGCTGCAAATTCTGCAAATATTTTCCACACATCTGAAGATTACAAGTCCTGGAAATGACACTGTACTAGTTTCCATCAAGGTTACATTTATGTTAGAAATGTTATGCACTACATTATACTGATAAAAACATTGCTTTGAAATATGACATGTATTATTTATGAACAAATCTGTTAAGTAAATCTGGCTATTAAATCTTTCCTATGGATACAAAAGTTAGAACTCTAATTTCTCTACTTGTTGGGTTTACTGAGTGAGATAAGACAATCAAAACAATACTGGAAAGTGCCAACAGTTACAATTTACAAGCAAAGATAGGCAGCCTATTGCTCTCTTGAAAGTATAAATACATAAATCATTTCTGCACAATCATTCCAATTGTTGTGCACTGCCCAGAGTCACTTTTGGTGAAATGGGAAGCTATAACATTTTTATTAATGAAATAAATAAATTTCTAATCTAAATGTCTTGAACTCAAATTGTCCTCTTGGGTTGCATGCAAAACAGCTGTGTTGAATCAAGACAGACATGTTGAGTTTGAACTCAACATACACCTGAACTGAGCAAAAAAACCTGTTTTGAACTCGCAATAGAGCTTGTTTGAATTAGAAATTATTTAAATTCAAAATACTTTATACAACACTATGTTGGAAGGAAAATCCATCTGGTTCAGTTCCAAGCTGGGAGAAAGATGCTGGAAATAAAATGGAGGCTGGAGGCTTATTGGAAAGAAGTTCCATTTATTAACAGAACCACCAGGGTTTGTGCTTTATAGGTTTCTGTGACTTTGAAGTTTGAACTGTTCTGGGGGTTGTGCAATGAAGGGGCTTGTGTTCTGAAAGGGTGTTGGGCAATTCCTATTGTGGCTAATGGCTTTCCTCCTGTGTTGGATCTTGGGTGAGGGGCTGCTTTCTAATCCTATCACTCTGCTTTTGTTAGCTGTCAAACTTTCCTGTCTTGAATGGGCTTCTGCTGACAGTATTTGCTTTGCTTATGAATGGGGCCATCTAGATAGTTGGCTTCCTCTTTGAATAAGCTCTTTATCTCCTTAAGTGCTGACATCTGCTGTGGGCTATTAAGAAAGATTGGGGGCTGCTTTCTGCCTCTAAAAACATGTTTCTCCATTTCTCCTTTAGGGAAATATAATATTCTGCCTTTTTAAATATTTCCCAAAATATTTCATTCTTCGGCGGTGGGGGGCTTCCCACAACTACTTGAAATTCTCTGTCTACACAATTTTACTTTCTGTTACTCTATCAAAACAAAGATACTAGGCACCGATATGCCTCTTTTCAGCATATACTTTGGCACAGCAGAGCATCAGTGTCCATATCTTCGGTTTTCAAGAGTTGTACTGTGGATGATGGAGAAAAGTCAGTTTTGCCTTCTGGCTAATGTGTATTTTACTGGCAACGTCCATTATGGCAGCCATTTTGTGAACATACATACCTTCATTCATTGGAGTTGCCCATCTAGGCTTTCATAAAACTTAGGCATATGGAACCTATTTTACCCCTAGATTGTGACCACAATTTTCATTTCAAAACTCGTGGATCCATTCCTTCTAGGAGCCATTGGCCTTTATGGATGTTATACTGAATTTATTTTAAAACTGGAGTGTTTACTTCTGTTGAATTATGCAATGTAGTGTGGCCCCAGTAAAGCAGACACAAATGATAATAATGTGCCAGCAGATAGCATGTTTAGTGGCCTTAAAGTTCCCTATGCCCCCTTTTTATTTAAAAAGAAATTAATCAGAAAGGTGGGGAGTCGGCAAGTTACAAAGCAAAATCTTTGCTTCTGAACCCCAAATGAAACTTATAAGCTTTCTTTGAAAATAAAATTGATGGGTAGCTTCCCTGTTTTGCTGAAAACTGAAGGATAAACTGTTTTGTTTAGAATTGAGAAAATCAAGAGGAGACAAGGGCAATAACAGGGTGAGGTATGGCTTGGCAGGGGCCTTTAGTGCAGTGACTTTGAAAAGTACAGATTCTTTTTGTCATGGGAATAGCAATTCTTTGATATTCCCCATGCTGAGAAAATGCATATTCCCAAGACAATGAATAAATTGATATTAAACCTAACAAGTAAAAAGAAAAAAAAATGCTCCTGAGGAAAAATTAGGGTTTATAGAGCATAAAAGATACATAACATGAAGGGCAGGAAATTTCTGGCATTATTAATTCAGGAGAGGTACTGGTGATTTTTTTCCCCATTGGGACATAATGTTGGATTGGTAGGAAAAGACAGAAGTAAAGCCACCATCCATTGGCCTGAAATGTCCTGCAATCAAAACTGTGAGATGTTGCTGAGGCACAATAAAGCTCAGCTCCAAGATGGCTTGCTTAAGACTGATGACATGTCCTCACACCAGTGCCTTCATCTGAGGACCAGTCTGCCACTAAAGCAAATGCAGGCTGCGTCAAAGAGATCCAGAAGGAAAGTAGTTTCCATGAAAAATCAATTCAAGTCCTCCTTTGTGTCACCATCTGGATTCACAGGGAGGGGAGTGAAGGACCATCCCCTCCCATCTGGCCACAGATGTATCTCCATGGTCATTTCTCCTTCGGCTGCTGGAAACAGCAGAACCTTGTGGGCCGTCAAGTTGTTCTGTTCTCTTTTTGGTTCCACTGAATGCCAACATTGTAGAAGGTATTCCATGAGGTCAATGTTCTTCCCAGCCACCTCCAGTGCATCTGCGTGGGGTGGGGGTGGGGGGAATAGGGATGACAGCCCAATAAAGCAGTGTTGCAGCTTTTCAAATCAAACGCTGCCCCTTTTCCATCTTGTGATCCTGCACATACAGGATGCAAAAGGGGTAGAGCCTGTGGGATGACACTGCTTTTGCCATTCTTACAAAAGCAACTGAATCTTCCAGATGCATCTGCCTGTCTTCCACCAAGATATCAGCCTTTACTTCCACCAGTGCTGAAGAAAACTGCTGCTGCCTCCCAGCGTCATGGGAGTGGCAGTGGTGATCCCAAGCGGGGTGGGGTGGGGGTGAGCAAGCAACAGGGACTTTTCCTTGTTCTTTGCAGTTGCAACCCTACCCTCCTATGTGGGCACAATTTGGTTGACCTCGTTTTTGAGACACAGCAAAGGGACAGCTGTCCTCCAGTGGAAGGCAAGAAAACCCCAAGCCAAGGGTGTGGGGAAAGAGCCCTTTGTTTCTAACGCAGGGATTGCAGTCAGCACCTTGAAAGGGCTCTAGGATTCGAGCGAACGTCCCGGAGCTGTGCAGTAGAGCGGCCTTAAGAGCATAGAATAACAGAGTTGGAAGGGACCTTGGAGGTCTTCTACTCAACCCCCTGCTCGAGCAGGGGACCCTATGCCCTATCGATTGTCCAGTCTCTTTTTTGAAAGCCTCCAGTGATTTGTGATAAGCCCCCAGCGAAGCCTCGTCTCCCTGTCGCTCGCGGTCTAAGCTTAAGGGCCTGAAGAGCCGGAAAAGAGGAGCGCCGCGTCAAGAGCAGGACGTAGCTGGTAGCGGGAGAAATCCCCGCCCGGCTCCTCGGGAAGAAGAGGGCGCAAACTGGGTCGCCTTCGCTTTTCCTTTCTGGCTTGGGAATGTTTTCCTTTGGCGACCCGCTTGACCGCTCCGGTCGGCTGTGCCGCGCGTCAGTCCTGTGAAAGCTCAGCTGCGCGCGGGGCCGCTCCCGTGACGTTGCCGCTCCCGCTCGCCGCATCTTGCTGGCTGCGCCTCCGACCTCTCAAGCGCGCCCATTTGGCCGAGGCGGAAGGCGAACACCTGGCCCGAGCCCTTCCGTCATCCGCGCGCTTTCGCTCCGAGCCGGGGCTCTGGATTTGGCCAAGGAGAGGCTTCTCTGAGGGACCGGAGGGAAGGACGCATGCCCGGAGTTTGCCGCGGAGGGAAGGCGTCTTGCCATGCGAAGGGCTTCCCCGCTCTTGAGAGGAAGCGAGCCGGCCCGGTAAATATGGTCAGTCATGTCGTGGCTGGCTTGCTGGCTGGATGAACTCCAGCGGTTCTCGCTGCTCTCCTTGTTTACAGCCGCTTTGGCCGTCCTGACCGTCTACCTGGTGCAATATGGCCTGAGCGTCCTGTGGCAAGGCGGTGGGAAGCCCCCTCCCCGGCCGTCGCGCCCGGGACTCCTGCAAGAGGACGAGGCGGGCTCCCTTTTCACCTGGCTGCTGTCCCTGAGCAGCTGGAAGAGCGAATGGCAGAAAGCCTGGATCGCAGCGCTGAACAAGGAAGCCGGATTGCGGGAGGTGAGTGAATGGCCGGACCCCAGTCCAGCAGGGTGTTTTGTTTTGGGGTTTTTTTTGGGGGGGGGGTGTTGTAATGAGACGTCGGTGAGCTCCAGTTAACTTAGGTACTTTTAGCCAGGAGTTTTTCGCATCAGATATAACTAACCCACGGGGGTAAAACTAGAACGCAAAGCTCAAGCGATAATCATTGTACTGGGGAGCTTCTACAGCTAAAAAATGTGTCTTGACTACGGCGTGTAAAGGTTTGCACTGACCTGTAGTGTTTTGCCTTGTTATGCAATCCTGTTGTGTGTGGGAATGTGGCTTAAAAAAAAAATCAACAGAACCTGCTTAGTAATGGTTCGATCCTAAACGGAAATTATCTTGAATTCAATGGGGGGGGGGATGTCTCTTTCAGGGGAAAAGGTGATAATCTCTTCTTCCCTAACCCTTAAAAGTACAGGTAGTCCTTGACTTACAACAGTTCATTTAGTAACTGTTCAAAGTTACAATGGCACTGAAAAAAATGACTTATGACGATTTTTCACACTTATAACCATCACAGCATCCTCATGGTCACATGATCAAAATTCAGATGCTCGGCAATTGGTTCATATTTATGACGGTTGTAGTGTCTTGGGATCATGTTATCAGTTTTTGCAACCTTCTGACAAGCAAAGTCAATGGGGAAGCCAGATTCACCCTGTTACTAACTTAACAACTGCAATGATTCATTTAACAACTGTTGCAAGAAAGGTTGTAAAATGGGGCAAAACCCACTCAATGTTTCAATTAGCAACATAAATGTTGGGCTCAATTGTGGTCATAACTCAAGGACTACCTGTATTTGCAGGTATAGTCATGGTGACTCCTTCCTAAATTTCTAGAAAGTAATAGTAAATAGGATAAAATGATCATTAATTTTCCCCTGCTTGTTCTTGAGGAATGGCTGAGAGGATTCATTTATCCTACTTAATGTGACTTTCCAGCCTCCTATTGTGTATGTTCCAGTAATAACTTTTAAAATGGAAAATTAAACAGTAATTTGGGGAAGAGGGTCAAAGAGTAGGAAACAAACTTACTGTAGAAACTCTGATAGGAAATTAACAATACCTTGCTTGCGTACATCCTTTCCAAGAAAGCAACTGCATCCTCTTCTTTTTAGCTCACTGCTTGGCAGACAGTGTTTCTACTTCCTCACTCAGCCTTCCAAATTCAAAACAATGTTGTCATTGCAAAACTGCATTTGTTTTTGCTGCTTCGCCACCATAACAAACAAGCCTTGGAATAAAGGGAACACAGTCCATCACAAAGCACATGCCACAGATGTTACGTTCTTTATTATTGTATTTGGCAATATAGATGACACCTGAGTTCTGTTCTCCACTAGATATTTAAATAAGGTGAACATGTTTGTTCCCTCTCTCCTTCATGCTGTTTTCCACTAAAATTATTTCTTATATTTAAACACATTTGGAAATGTAAAGAATAGAGAGTTTGCAGTCATAAATATATCAATTCATTTTATTGCTAAACAACCAAGGGTTTTGTGATGAACATGTATATTTAGCATAGCATAATTTTATGTACAGAATACCACAGTCTGTGAAATTAGGCCTGACTGTATAATAAGATAATAGTTCTCTGTGCCTGACTGCCTTATGTCAGGAACACATTCAAAACACAAATTAAATCATTTGGTTTTGCCTCTTAAACTAGATGCCAGAAAAGGTGGGTGGGCAGCCCATGAAGTTACTTAAGGAATGATTAAAAAAAAAAGATGAGGGGCTGAACAGCTTTCTCCAATCTGACACTTTCCAGATTGGACCCAACTCCCATTATCCTTAGTCCACATATCCAACTACAGTGCTAGTGAAGGGTGATGGAAGGATAATCAAACACACTGAATGAATAAAATTGTATGTAGCAGCAACTTCTGAACCAGCTTGTTGGGCCTTACATTATAGCCCTGTATAATATTGTCCAACTGGAGGTCATAGTATGATAATATGACAATGAGCAGAGCTTACTCATGTACTCATTCTAAGATAATCAGTACTCATCATGGAACATGTACTGGATTCACACATCACATTAAACCTCTATGCAATTTGTTTCTGAACCAAGGCACTGTAATATATAAACTTTGATTTATGGTTTAGTAAATGTATGGAGCTATGTCAGGGTTCCAAATAGCATCTAAAACTAAATCAGAGTCCAATGCAAAGTATTGCTCAAAGTTCCAATTTATTAGTAGAGCCATGTTGGCACATCTGTGAGAAACCCGAATCTGACGCTATGAGGGTTTCTCCACCCAGTTGAAAGATCAAGCCCCTTGTCCCCACACCCACAAGTTCATCACGTTAGCCAGTCTTCTTTTGCCAACGTGTCAGCTACTCCCATCAGCTTCCGGGCAGGTGCTGGACAAAGGATGACCTTGAGAATCTAAAAGGAATTTGTTATGGCTACATTTCTACAATCCTCATGCAACAGCCCCTCCCAAATTCCCACAGCAAGAATATGTTTTTAAAGCATAAAGTGTGGCAGGCCAAAGTCTCTAATAAGATATGGCTTCGGCCTGACACACCTTTATTTGTAGCTTACAGGTAGTCCTTGACTTACAACCATTCATTTAGTGACCATTTGAAGTTACACCAGGAAAAAGTGATTTATGACTGTTTACACTTATGACAGTTGCAGCATTCACATGATCACTTAATCAAAATTTGAGTGCTTCACAACTGGCATGTATTTATGACAGTTGCACTGTCCCAGGGTCACGTGATCACAATTTGTAACCTTCCCAGCTGACTTCCAACAAGCAAAGTCAAAGGCAGAAGCCAAATTCACTTAATGACCACATGATTCACTTAGCAGCTGCAGTGATTCACTTAACAACTGTGGCAAAAAGGTCATAAAATGGGGCAAAACTCATTTAACAACTGCCTTGCTTAACAATTGAAATTTTGGGCTCAATTGTAGTCTTAAGTCCTCAGTTGTATTCAATGAAACATAATTAAATGATGGTTTAGTGCATTCTGTGAAGCATTCAATGTTTAAATGAAGATGAAAAATTATTGAATTTCTAGGTATTATGTTACATTTAATATATTTTATAGCATATAGTCACATCTCAAAGCAGATTACAATAAAATATTAAATATAATAATATAAAAGTAAATTAAAAGGAAGTACATAATCATTAAAGAGGTGAGGGAAAGAGTAAAGGAAAGGAAAACCAAAATAAGTTCATACTAACAAGACCTAGGTGAAGAGAGAGACCTCCAGAAGGGGGCTAAAGATATTATATAGGCAAGCCTATTATAATACACTGTAGTACTCGTATTGAGAAAACCAGCCAGAAGTAGGATTTTTATAGGTCCCTAGGGATTTTTATACTGTAAATTTGATGGTAAAATTGAACATGGACATCCAGCAAACCACAGAAAAGGTTTCTTAAGAGTACATGCAAATATATTTAAACCGGATTAACAAATTGCAGTTAGTTACAATTCCCAGTTATTTATTCCCATGGAAGTTTGAAACCAAACAGATGTTTACCCCACCTTATTTTGGTTCACATGATTGAATTCCTGCGGGTGCTGTTGCTTTTTCATAATATTCCTTAATCTAGTGCACCTACTACAAGTAACACAATAAAGAACTAAGAGTGTACACTCAAAACTTATTTTTAACTCTGTGAATCAACACTGATGATAAGAATGATTTGAATTAATTTCACTAAACAATAGACTGGCAACATACGCAGTGCAGGTGGTTACCAGGGTCTCCCATAATTAAATACATTAGCAAAACTTTGAAATAACAGAAGTCTTGATTTATAATGAAGCAGCATTTAATTGAAGATTGGGTTCTTAACTTTATTCCTCAGCGTCACAGGCTAAAATCTACATAACATGACATTCTTCTATATAAATTATTGTAATTTGGCAAAAGCTCAAGCATCCTATTCAAGGGAAATTGAGGGCTTGCACAGAAAGCGCATTGCCATGCAACTTGTTAATAGAGCACAACTTTCAGTGGTTTAGACTTCTCCAGTGTTTGCTGTTTCACTTTTTCAATTTCAGTAATGTTTAGGCCTTTTTAATAGCTTTGTGTATGTCACTTTTTCTCTTTCTTGCTTTCTCTTCCAGAACACCTGCTTGTTTACATTTGATGAAGATGCGGCTCATCAGAATCAAGAGCTTGGAGTACAAGGAATAATAAGTGTAGTAAAATCTGCTGAAGAAAAGGTGAGCTTTTCTTTTCTTGACATTCCTTAATTTATAAGGCACAGCCCCATGTATAAAACTGGTCAGCTGCTTATGTATTTCCTTACCATGAGGGCTGATGCACGCTCTCTTGAATTCTCTCTCTCTCTCTCTTTCTTTCATTAATGTCATTAGCATGTACAGGAAAGGGGGAAAATATTTCAAACTGAGGTGGGCATGCCCTCAAACACTTCAATTTATGTCGTTAGTTGTTTGCTGTTCTGCACTGTTAGGTATATATAATCTATGGATTGTTATCTATGGTATATTAATCCTTACACAAAAAGTGTTTATTAGGAATTAATGCTTAGCAATAAAGTATTAATAAGGGTAGATTCAGTGGATTGATATTTAGCTGTACAGTAGAATAGTTATAGTGTATCGAAAAAAAGAGTTGCATAGAATTGGCAAAATAATAAAATGGATACATTAAAAATCCTTTCTTTAGTAAGTATGCTAGTAATTTGGATGCATGGCAGAATCCAATCTAAACAAATTATATGATTTAACTAATGATACATGTTTTGAGTTGTTTGTAGATAATACTTTAGTTTTCAGCTTACTATTTTTTCACACACAAAAAGTAGGCCAAGAATACTGGAAGCATATTGGTTTACCAGTGTCCCATAAAAAGCAGAGATAATTATTTAGTCTTTCTGACATCAAAATCATTCTTATAGTATAAAATAAAAGTATAGTTATGAATAAAGAGAATGTAAGGGGCATTATGGAGTAAATACAGAAGTACAGTCTATTCCTATGTAAATAAGAGTAGGGCGAGATCAGTTGGCAAACAAACCTTTGTATTTATATACTTCTTTATGTAAAATGTTTTACTTTCCTTGAATTGTGGCACACCTTAAGCAAAGTTCATATTGCTTTGATTACATTATTAAATACATATTTTCTATCTAGAATTGGGCATGCATTTATGTTAATAATTGATTTTTAAAAATAATCACATACAAATCAAAAGGTTAGTAATTATTGCTACATTTCATGCCCTTAGTGATATCCCCAGCTAGCTCTCTGAGTCTTTACAAATAAGCAAAATATGTTAAAAATCATTTAAACGTGTTAACAGATTTTTTTTCTTGATAATCAGAAACTTAGACTAAACATGAAGTTAGGAATATGGGGCAGGATTTGATAATTAGGGAAGAATACGTAGACTTACTTTGGTTTGAAAACAACATTATGTCTGATTATTCAGCTTCTCATTTGGCCTGTACTGACTCTTTTCCTAAAACAATAGAAGCATTAATTTCCAGAAAATATAAACACTGTCAAGTTCCTTAGTGCTTCTATTATAATCTACTAATAAAACTTTAGAATTGTTCCAAGGTTGGAAAAAACCTGTATTTCATGTATTCAGAAATAGTTAATTGTACATTTGTTCACTTTAAAGTTTAACCTGAAACCTGTATTTCCTACTAGATATCATAATGTATTCAAACTTGCCATTCCTCCCACATTCAATTTTAAGAATATAGCTATCATATAGGATAAAGTTTCAAGATAAAAGAAGCCTATATTCTTCCTCTCCCACCCATTTTCTTTTCTTTAACATCCAGGTATCCCCAAAACTTGTTCAGTATTACTATACATGAGATTTTGGTTTCTTGCAAATGGTTACTTGTGAATTTCAGTTATGGAAGGACATGGCTTTGAAACTGGCAGCACAATCAACAGTCACTCCTTTGTCAATCATCAGTAGCTTTACTTAGCTTTCTATGGGAAGTTACAATATCTCTTCCACAAAGCTGATTCCCACTTGAGCAGCAACTGGCAATAGCAGTCAATTATGTTCTGATTTAAATCACTTTCTAATAGTAGCAGAGTAACTCAAGTTTCTGATTAAAGTCCAAAAGGGTTATGAGGATAAAGGTAAGCAAGAAAACCATTTATCTGATTAGCGTACAAAGGTATGTTTTTAAAGCACTTAGTCTGGTATGGTATGAGTTATATTCAGCCTCTAAATTTTCATTGTTATTTCTAGTTCTTTTCCCCAACTTGTTTTTGCAATCTTTTAAACCTCAGTGTGTTTAAGTGTGTGGCAGTCTTTACTTCATAATTCTCTTGTTCTAAGCTTTATAAGGTAGGTTAATCAATTTATACAGCTAAAATATGGCTTACTGCAAACATGTTGCATAAGTATGGATAACTATTAGATGCTAATTCTTTGCTGCCATCCAGTGGTAGTCCAGATTTTTGAGCAGCTTAGAAATTAAACTGATTCAGACAACCTTATTGTCAGGATTGTGCCTTCATCAGTTGGAGGTGAATGTAGAGGAAGAAAGAAATTGACAGCATTGAGGGAGAAATAAAGTTTTCATGGTGATCCTCGTATTTAAGAAGAATTGTATATTTTATTCCATTTAGGCTCCCATAAGTGCTGTACATCTTTCAGGTTGTACTTACATAATTATTAGGACCAAGGAACACTTGAAAGCTGCATATTTTATACTTACCTAAATAGGTTTCCAGCCTTCAGAAAAAAGAAAAGAAAAGGAAAGGTGTGTATATGTAATTTTAGGTGAAGAACAGCCTAAAAGGGAATATTGTAAATAGAGCTTGTGAACTCCTGGTAGTTGTTCACAAGCTCTTCTATTTTGTTCTCTGTTCATAATACTGCATTTAAAATTGAGTACTGTAAGCTATTTTGGAAAGCATTGTGAGTTACTCTAATTGAAATGGGTTTTATTTTCAATTTTGCCTTGGCAAACAAATAGCAATGGAATTTAAATTTGAAACATGGTACGAACAAATAATATAATCAAATAAATGTTTAGTTTGTATGATAACCATAATATATACATTTCTACGTATTTTATTATATATGTAGTAGAAAAAAAAGCACTCTTAGCCAATATGCATAGAAGTGTGCAGATCCCCCCCCCTTTTCTTCTTAAAAATTGCTCGCTCTACTTACTTGTGAAAGTTCAAACAAAGGTTTGATTGCATTGGTAATCCAACTGCTAAATAGGAATTTGGTTCTGAAATCTATCTATACAGTATTAAAACAAAAGTCTTCATGATGTTTAGCTGGACAAAATAGTGCATCATAAGCAGGGGTGGGTTCCAACTTACCTCGCTGCCGGTTCGCTCCCTCCTGTGCCGCGCGGGCGCGCTCATGCTTCGTGCGCGTGCGCAGTAACAAAAAGTCTGAATTTTTTAAAAAAAAAGCTGAAAAAAAGATGGCGACCGCATGCACAGTGCTGGAAGGAAGTTGGCTTCTGCACATGCTCAGAAGGGGAAAAAAAAATAAAATAAATAAAATTTAAAAAAAAGATGGCAGCCCCCACAGACTGGCACCGACTGATCCGGTTCGGTGATGTCATCGTGACATCACCAGCGGGCCGCTACCGGTTCAGGAGAACCGGTCCAAACTGGGAGGAACCCACCCCTGATCATAAGGCAACAATTTTTGGACCAAGGTACCCCAGATAGGTAACTTACAGAATGCATCCAAAATCTAAAACCCATGACTCCCTCACCCAGCAGTAGTCACTCACCTATCTGTAGGAAAGAGAAGGGAAGGAAGGAAGGAAGAGAGGAAGGAGCCTCACATACCCTTGCTGGCCCATGTACCCCCTGTACAATTAGTGGACCAGAGGAATGCTATCGATATAATTTACTTGGACTTCAGTAAGGCATTTGATAAAGTAGACCATAACCTAGATAAAGTAGAAAAATGTGGGTTAGACAGCAAAACCACCAGATGGATTCAAAACTGGCTGACCAACCACACTTAACGTGTAGTGCTCAATGGAACTACATGTACATGGAGGGAAGTATGCAGTGGAGTACCCCAAGGCTCTGTTTTAGGCCCAGTACTCTTCAACATCTTCATCAATGACTTGGACGCAGGGATAGATGGGGAACTCATCAAATTTGCAGATGACACCAAACTGGCAGGAATAGCCAATACTCCAGAAGTTAGGCTCAAGATACAGAAGGATCTTGACAGACTTGAACATTGGGCACTATCTAACAAAATGAAATTCAATGGTGAAAAAAGTAAGGTTCTACATTTAGGCAAGGAAAACAAAATGCACAGGTACAGTATATGTGGTACCTTGCTCAACAGTAGTAACTGTGAGAGGGATCTTGGAGTACTAGTGGACAACCATTTAAATATGAGCCAGCAGTGTGCAGCAGCTGCCAAAAAAGCCAACACAGTTCTAGGCTGCATTAAC